>VUQR01024858.1:0-25559 GCA_015108515.1 Hemichromis elongatus | reverse complement strand
AGGTGCAGTGCCATTAAGAGCCTTAAAAACCAACAGTAAAATTTTAAAATCAATCCTAAAAGCAACTGGGAGCCAGTGGAGAGAGCGGAGGACCGGAGTGATGTGGTCTCTCTTTTTGGAACCGGTCAGCATGCGAGCAGCAGCATTCTGCACCAGTTGGAGGCGATACAAGCAGGAACGATCTATAAGGCAACAAAGTACCAGCCCAGCAGACAGAATTATTGGGTGAAAAGTGGCTGGAGAAGTTAGTGATGAGATGATGAGGTACAGGCAGGTGAGAAAGCCAGACAAAGGAGGGGAAGGGAGGAAGCGACACCCAGAGATGCAGAAAGACAACATCAAATGTGCGGGCAGACACACACACACACACACAGCTTTTTGAGCTGGCCGACACCCTTGTCTGTATACACTTAAAAAAGTGAAACATCTGTGTCATTTAGTTGAGTTGAAATTTTATATTGTTGCAATGGAAAATTGCTTTTGTTGGTTTGAAACTGTTTATTTCACTTGACCTAAAATTAAAAATCCTTTACTATGGAAAATTATCACCAAACACTTGGTCCTTAAATTAATATGTACTTCAAGTATATTTCACTGACCACCCGACGAGCACTGTGAGGGTCATGTTTTTCAACTTTTCCAGTGCAATTAATACTATTAGGCCGACCCTTTGGGGTGAAAAGCTGACAGTCATGCAGGTGGATGCGTCTTTTGTGTCCTGGATTGTTGACTAACTGACAGGAACACCTTAAAATGTATCTCTTCAACACTGTGTCTGGCAAGGTGATCAGCAACACAGGGGCACCACAAGGGACTGTCCTCTCCCCTCTCCTCTTCACCCTCTACACCACAGACCTCAGCCACTGCACAGAGAACTGCCATCTTCAGATGTTGTCTGAATACTCGGCGGTGGTTGGATGCATCAGTGAGGGTGACGAGATGGAGTACGGGGCTGTGGTTGACTCCTTTGTCACGTAGTGTGAGCAGAATCATCTGCAACTCAACATCACAAAGACCAAAGAATTGATTGTCGATTTTAGGAGGACCAGGAAACCAGTGACCCCTGTTTTAATCCAAGGGCACATAGACACATAGATAATTAACAGGACTGTGTTAAAAACACCACTGCACTCTACAGGCCAGGCCAGACCCAAATACCTTCAGGGCAAACCTTCTGGTCAATATTTGATTGTTTGATTGAGTCATCTTTTTCTGAGATGGCTGAGGTCTTTTTACATCTGTTGGAAATGCTCAACAATTTCTATGAGTCCGTTGTAGCGAGTGCCATCTTCTATGCTGTTGCATGCTGTCGCAGATACCAACAGACCCAATAAACTAATCCACAAGGCCAGTAATGTGGGGATTTATCTGGAGTCTCTTAAGGTGGTTTCCGAGAGGCGGATGTTGTCCAAGATAAGGAAATTTCTGGACAATACTTTCAGTCCACTTCATGATGTGCTGGCCACTCACAGGAGCACATTCAGTGAGGGATTGAAACCACCCAAATGCACCACTGAATGACACATGAAATCCTTCGATCCCCCTGTACAACTCCTCCAGCTAATGCACAGTACACAGTGCAATAGTTACATCCTTTTACACAACCTCTACAGTGAAAATAACAGATACAAAGGTTTTATAGTTTACAGTTTAGAGTAAAATGTCAAACATAGTTAATCTCTGTAATATTCTGAATATTTATAATTGTGCTACTTGTATATATTAGACCTATTTCTTATATTTTGTAAAATATACTTAATATAGTGTATCATTTAATTTAGTTCAGTCTGTTACTGCTCTTATTGTCTTGGAGCAACTGTAACTACACAATTTCCTCAGGGATTAATTCTGATTCTGAAGTCAAAGGTGATTGTGTCGCGTGAGCATGTGACGTCACTCACATCCCTCCACAGCATTTAACTTCAGCAGTGAACATACATGGAAGTTCTGGACTGATCTACACTGTCAGCTTAAGCTATCCTAGAGAGCCACTGTTGGGGAGTAATGGAATACATGTACCGGCATTATGTATTTAAAATACAAAATATGAGAAACTGTGTTCCATTACAGTTACTGCTTAAATAGGTGATAATTATAATACAGTTTGTTGAAATAAATGGATTACACAGTGGTCTTTTCCTGTTTCATATGTTAGGCTGTCCCCTCTCTGATTTTGGGAACTCCACACATTGCCGCTGTTCTGACAAACGTGTTCTGACAAACATCTTACTGTCCTACTGTAAGTACACATGCACATGTCTGCTGTCACACAATAATTCCATCATAAATTTAAGTAGGTAGAACAGTTTGCCACTTAACTTTACCCAACCATGTTTCTAGCTCATTTTGATAAAGGTAGGGCAGTTTGCCACTTAATTTTGTATTTGTGGATGGATTCCCAGAACACCGGAAACCCAAACAAATCTGACTGTGCAATGCAAACTGCACTTTTTAAGCTGCTGTCAGCTTAAAAAGACTCCAACCCAAAGAAACACCTGGAAGTAAGTTCTTTTTAAAAAAAAACGTCAGCCTACTGCAGCTACCTTGCTTCTTCGAAGTACTATTGCAGTGTGATTTATTGCTATTACTGAAGGCTGCATTACAACCTGCTAGCTGCAAATAATCATGTGCAGTTCTGAAAGCAGACAGAAAGAAAACATATTACTGATACAGAAATAATTTTCAGCCTTACCTAACGTCTACACTCCTGTTGCTCATTTTATATTAAGATTAAAAAATCTAGTTGGTATTGCTTTCAGAACTGCACATGACTATTTGCAGCTAGCAGGTTGTTAATGCTATCCATCAAGTGTAACAGTCTGCAGTCTATGAACTAACCTCAGCTAACGGCAGCTAACAATGTTAGCTGGGTGGCAAGTAGCCTTCAGTAATTTTAATAAATCACACAGCAATAGAACATTCATGTAGTTTTAAAAAGCATGACAATATATCAAGTAAGAATTCAAAATAAATTACTCACAGTGAGTAACTTAACAGGATGCAAAACTACGTTTTGGGCCATGTATTCTGTAATCTGTAGTGGAATACATTTACATTTACCTTCCGAATACTGTGGAGAGCTAAAACACAACAAACTGTTCATGGAAAGAAAATGCCATGCAGAGTCTGTGAAGAGTCATGTGGACACTGCATTTTTTTGTTGGTCTTTTATAGCTAATTTGTATTTAGATAAACTCCAGGGAGAGTCTAAAGAATTTCTGTTAATTTATATTGGGAAGGAACAGACTCAAATTTAAGAGAAATTAGAAACATGGTATCGATATTTTATTTTCATTGTTCAAAATGTTCTCTGTCATATTGAATTTAAGTAGCCATTTGTTTACAGTGTTAGAAATGTTAATGTTAATGGCTGTTACATTAGCAAAATAATTTTTAGGGGAATCTTTTTGCTTAATTTTGTCTGTTCTTTTTTCTTCTCTTTAGCAGCTGTTGCGTAAATAGCAAGGAAGACTTCAGTACTTTATTTTTTAATTTTTATTGTATTATTTGTACATAAAATTTTTTGCTTTAAAAATGCACTTTTTTTCTAGCAAATTGACTGTGAAAAAAATCTTGGTTTCATCTTAAAGAAATCAGCTTTTTTGTAAAACAATAGCTTTTGTTTTTAATGAATTTTAAGGAATAAAACCAATTTTTGTGAAGCTTTATTAAGAAACATTTTGAATAAGTGCTGCAGCTGTTAAATATAAGTAAGAGTTATTTTTTAAAGTTGGTTCAAAGTAACATGTTTTTCAGTGTATTTCAAAAGTCCAAATACCTGAGTTTCTACATTTTGTTGTTGTTGTCTGATACGTGGTTTACAACCAGTGACTTAACAAATCTTGTTAATTTTTTAACATCTTTTTCTTAATTTAACTGCAGTTTAAGCTGCATTAGTTCATTAGTTCAGCTGACATTCAAAGAATATACAATTTCATAGACATTCAACTATTTAATGAGAGGATCAAAGTATAGTTAATACCATTACATTAATTTTCTGGGAAGGTTTGCTTTAGCTCTATAAAGGAATTGATCATAAATATTATGTATTAACAACAAATAAGAGTTAATCCAAAATACCTGCAATTAAACATTTGCTTTGGTTTGTTTTATATGAAACCTCACTATTCAAAGACTCCACTTAAGGGACTTCACAACCATATTTGGTATGACAATGCAATAAAATAAATCCAGGAATAAACAACTGTAAGATCCCAGAGCTTTCATGTCTACCTATTTGCTGTCAGGGTGTATTATCAGGAGCAATATTTATTCACCTGGTTTCATGCAAGTCATGTCATTTTTTTTACTTGTGGGAGTATACACGTAAACAATAACATCTACTGGGTCGACATGTCTGTGGATCTTTGTCTTCAAGCTACATTTATTATGCATGCTGTATATTCAATACCCTGCTACACCTCTGCACTTCAAAGATACAGGCATAGCTAGAAATGTCACTGAATTTGAAGGTGTTGCAGTCTACTGAAGCCATACAAGTCTGTTGACTGAGTTGCTGTTGGAAATAAAATGTTTCCATTTCTAAGTGCGGTCAAACCTTTTTCTTTTCTTTTTTTAATAAAGATGAATCGCTAAAGTAAAATTAATAACTGGCATACAGTGTAAATAATTATGTATTGAGGCATCTCTTCAGCACTCTCATTTTTATCCAACACACTGAAAAGCTATTAAATATAAAAAAGCCTGATGTTCTCATCTTTCCACAGAAGTGTCTTTCCTGCCAAATCAAATTTCATTCTCTCTCAACTAAAAAATCCCTGATTCAGTCCCTTTGATATTCAGGTATAATGCCAAAATATTATGGTAAAGATCTCCTATTTACTCACTCTGTGTGATTTTAATTTACTATAATGTACTGTAATTCTGTAATGACATTTATGGGGAAAAAAGACTTCATAGGACTCCACGCAGTCCTGTGAAAACAACATGATTTAATACTTTCTATATCACATTTTAGCAGCAATATTTAAAGTATTCATTTTCCGTATGACTTTGTGTGTCTCTAAGATCACTGAAGTGGACCCACTCTTTTTTAGAGCAGTGCGTTCAGTTCATTGAGGACAGTAGGGATTTAATGCACAGGTCTCTCTTAAGGTCCTGGCACAGCATTTCCGTCAGGGTGAGTTCTGGACTTTGGTTCATTGGATTGCATTAGTTATTGTAAATTTGCTGCTCTGCTTGGGAACATTGTCCTGTTACATGACCCAAAGTGGGACAAGCTTCAGCAGTTGGCTGGATGGCCAGATACTGAGGTTTACATTGCAGACTGAATGACTGCAAAACAAGCCCAAACTATCATTCCTCCACCACCATGTGCCACAGTTGATATTCTGTGTTTGGTTTTTGCCAAGCATAGTGTTGTGAATTATGGCTAATTTGCAATCCTAAGTTTAGATACCATATTCTTTTCTATAGAGAAGAGGTTTCCTCTTGACACCCTTCCAAACAAGCCATGCTTGTTCAGTCTTTTTCTAATCGTATTGCCATGAACGTGCTAAAGGAGGCCTGCAGTCTGAGACAGTTTCTCTAAGCATAGCCTGACCTTTGGCTGAATTTTCTGGGATTCCCACTCCTGGGAAGACTGTGACATTGCGTTAATACACACCTGAATGTGCTAGACTTACAAATTTTGATTTGATTTGATTAGCATCACCTGACTGCTATTTACCCTCCTTACCCTCCTTTTTTGAAAGCAACTAAATATTTCACAGGACTGCTTAGAGTCCTGTGAAAGCTTCCTCCGTTCACATGACTGCAGGCTGGAATAAAAAAAATAAACAGATGGTGTGTTCCAATTTTTAATGTCTACTTTAGTTAATGTAAATTAATTTTCTGACATCATACGTTTCTCTTTGACCATGACTAAAAGTACATATTGCTTATTTTACAGCTTTAAAAGAATCCACATGGAAAGACTGAATTAAATTAAAAATGACTTTATTATTATGAATGATCTATGGCTCTTTACTGGCCCTCAAATGCTTTTAACCAAAGAGTGTGACTACTTCACTATTAATCATTATGATCGAGCTAAGCTGAAGACAGTGAAGGTGAAAGGAGTTATGATAATTTTGTTCTGATGCGACTTTCACAATGAGATTATTTGTTGCTAGAGCATTTTCTGTAATTTGTGCATTAATTATAATGGAAGACAAGCCAAGCTGTGCCACAGGAGAGGCTTACGCAACTTATTTTTCAAACGTGCTGCAGCATCTGTTCTTGTTGATACCTAGCCCACTCTAGAGATAAAAGCTTTCCTATAACAGAGGAAGCAAGTGTAGATTTTGTTGCCAATTAATTTTTCTTATTCTTTCATTTCTAAGTAACGTGAATAATTTATGAGATCATTAGCATAATTTATTTTTTTCTTGCACAACACTCACTTTTTCATCTATTATAGCAAATGTTTTTTTAACTTTTACGATCCTCTTTGTTATTGAGCCTAGCTGGGACGTGCACGCTGGTGCTCGCTACATCATCAAATAAAGAAATTCAACACTGAGTTTACCTGAATTAATATCTTTTTCTTTATTCTGTTACTGGATTTAGTGTCAAAAAAGCTTTAGTCTGTGAATATTTGGCTTGGCACTACATTTTCAACACAGGAAGATGTCTTGCTAAATTTATCCCTCATCTGCATAACCACAACTTAAATGTATCCATCAAGAAACTGTTGATTTGTTAGTAAGAAGTAATTATAATGAAAAATGTGAGCACAGTTGCTTGTTTGACATGTTCTTGTTTAACAGGGCTTTCTCAGGTGGAACAAATTAAATTTTGTTTGTGCTCTGTCAGTGAAAGCTGCTCGTGAAACACTCTCTGACCAATGGACTAGAAAGCCAATTTCAATGGGAGATGCAGTCATATAATTCATGCAAAAATGTGTTCCTTTCACTTAGTTAAAGAGTAATGCTAAATTGCTGACTTCAAACTTACCATGTAAAGCTTATAACACTTTCTGTGCTGCACAGTCTCCATCGTGTGGCCATTGAATGAAGTACAAAATCGGGTTAATGGGCAGCATCATTTTTTTTTATTTTATATAAAACCACTGCATTGCTTTTAAATTGTGATAAAAATTTTACCTTTCCTGTCCTGGTTTTGTCTGCTATATGTCAAAAATAAATATTGTAAATGCTGTAAAAATCCTCCATCTACAATTTTTATCATCTATCCCTCATTCGCGGAGAACAGAGTAATTCGAATTTAGGGAGCTTTAATATATATATATGGTTGTGTTCGAAGGAACATGTTTCTGGCATGGCTGAGGTTCACTTGTCTCTTTACAAAGAACTGTCACTGCCAAATAAAGTGACGATTTGAATAATCACTTTGATTACTTGACGCATTTCAACCCTGATGGGTGTGGTCTCATCTACCATCACAGTGCCCCACACTCTGGAGAATGAGAGCTCTTCTACCGGCCTGAGTAAATCACAAAAATTGTATAATTACATGCCATGACTTTCACAGTCACCAGGTCTCAATCCAAATGAATACTTATGAGAGAGGACCGATATGTTTCTAAGAGTTCTCCAATGCACTCATCAGAACACCATATGTTGGAATAAGTTTTTAAGGTGTTCTTGCCTTCAGCAGAGTTGCGGAAACAAGCTGGCCTTACTTATTACTAAAATACTTTTTGTTTACTTTAATTTGTCATGCATCTGCATAATTAAAAAAAAAAAACTCCACTATTCACATATGCCAATCAAAATTGTACTTTATAAAAGTACCTAAGCAGTGTCTCTAAACACAACGATTATACTTTAACATACCGCATCACAGTTCTATGCTGTATATTATAGAGTCCGTGGCCACATCATTAATTATATCCTGTTATGACGTGGTTGGACCCCTGTTCTCCTCCAGATCTGCTTTTATTCTTCCTTGAACAGATTCAACTAGGATCTGGAAACTTGTTTCAGAGATTTTGTTTCATATTGACATGACAGCATTACAGCGTTGATGTCATCTGACATCAAAAAGGGATTTTTCATCAGGGGAAGTGATGCTTACTGAATATTTTCTTCTTTTCGGCACATTCTCTGTAAATCCTAGAGTGGTTGCGTGGGAAAATCCCAGCAGATCATCACTTTCCTACTTACTCAGACCAGCTCGTCTAGTACCAACAACCATCCTGTGTTTAAATCTGCTTTCTTCCTAATTCTGAAGCTCAACTTGAACTTCAGCAGGTCATCTGGACTGTGGCTATATGTTTAAATGCACCGAGTTGCTGCCATGTGATTGGCTGATTAGACATTTGTCCTGTACACGTAAACAGGCGTATCAAACAACATGGTGTATGCATACTGTAATTAAGTAATTAAAAGCAAAAGTATATGTAATTCAATATTACACTAACAGTAATGTTTAGCCCTGACAAGGCTTTCCAGTAAGGACGTATGGTTATTTGAAGACAAAAGAAGAAGAACGGCTCTCTGATTACTTTCTTTGTTTTGTTTTTTCTTTTCAAGCATCAAAACGAGTGACTCAGAAAGTCCGATTGACAGAGCAATAATGGTTTTTATTTGGACGCAGGAGTTTTCAACATCCAGTCAGTGGCATGATGTACGTTACATCACAGGTTTCAACCCACCAGACACTCACCAACAAACAGCATCACCAGACAAACAATTAAAGAGAAAGTAAACAGTATGACAGCAACTCACACTCCGGTCCTCCGATGGGGACTCATTCTGTTCTCAAACTGGAATTTTCTTCTTGATTAATAGCTTGCCGTCTTCTCTTGTCCCCAGACAAACAGTGTATCCCATTTAAGCACACATTCTAGAAAAGAAAGTGTCAGTGTAACGTCATATGTAGGGACCGATGAGAGTGCACCAAGTGCCTTTTAACCTCTACACGTAGAGGGTTCATATGAGTCCATCTGGCGGCAAGAACACTGCAGCGATGTTTTTTCGAAAGGGAAGGAGAAAAATGGCAAGAATTAAAGGCTCAACCACAGCACAGGCAGTTCACAGGGAAACCAAAAAAAGTATAGGAAATATTCTGAGATGATTCTACTGAGCTCTGCCAGTAGGTTACGCATACAGTAGTTCTTATAGCTCCTGATCCTCAGGTCTCACCAAAGCACAGACGAGCAGTTCTCAATGATTTTTTACACAATATAACACTTATGTTGGCCTGACTACTGAGTAGCAAGAGAAAATAAAGATTAAAAAAGGCAACATCAGTTTATAACAAACATGACAACTAACAACATATCACAGTTAAAAAAGTAAAAAAGTAAATGTCTAATAAAAATTGATGTTGTGCACAAAAGGCACTCAAATTTTCTGCTCCACGTATTGTCTATAAATAAAAACAAACAAACAAAAAAAAACGTGTGTGCTTTCTTCATATTTTAATAAT
This sequence comes from Hemichromis elongatus, assembly GCA_015108515.1. Taxonomy (NCBI): domain Eukaryota; kingdom Metazoa; phylum Chordata; class Actinopteri; order Cichliformes; family Cichlidae; genus Hemichromis; species Hemichromis elongatus. The sequence continues at coordinate 16,163 of VUQR01024858.1, read as the reverse complement.
AGAAGCTTTTTTTTTATATTAACTTCATATACTGTAGATCAACTGGTGCAAAACTAATAACCAGTACAAGATGTTAAAACTAGAAGGATTCATTTAAGCTCTGGATCATAATGCCCATAGAGAGCAATAGCCTCTGCTGGCTACGCAACACCAGCAGGAACCAGCAGAGGGTGTCACAGCACTATGTAAATTTAAATGCTATAAAGACGTTTTTTTCCTGGCTGTACTAGCTCTCTGCTCTCACTAACCCTTCCACCCTGTACTTTTGTATATAGGTAAATAATTTGATAGTGGAAAAGCAAACAATACACCAACAACAACCAAGTATTTTCATTTTACAACAGGTGTCTGCATTTGACAGGAAAACGGTGATTTACATGCGAATAATTTTGTTAGGTTTGATGCATTTTTATTATTTTGCTTTTGTTCAATCAGGCGTTGTTAGTTCTTGTTCACTTCTGATCTAGCAACAGTTATGAATAGCTTAATTCATCACTCTCAACCCATGTAAATACTAAGGCCAGTTACTTAGTCCAATTTTTATTTAAGTTGTGCGTTTCACCAAGCCAAGGCACCACATACCATCGAGTCCCACATTACAGCGCAAGACATGCAGATCAGAGCAGGCTCTTTGGGATGCGGATTATAGGGTCTCTAGATTACAGCTGTCAGGATGACAAGAGGTACAGTAAATATAAATACTTAAATGTTCTCACTTAGATTTTCTCCACCCAAGAGTACGAGTCTACAATCTGAGTGTATCAGTAACTATAGACAATCTATCATGTAAAAGGCAGAAAGAAAGAGGCCGCTATGACAACTGTACACATCTAGTTCTCAAGCTTTTCTGGGTGAGCACAGCATTTTCAGTGTGAAAGAGGAACCATCAGAAGTTTCACTGTTTCTTTAGTAATACTAAAAAAATCACCCAAACATGACTTGAACCTGAAAAACTTTTGCGAACTGTGAAGAGACAGAAAGATGTGCCAAAAAAAAAAATTGTGTTGTTTCCAGCAGCAGTTAGTGGTCTATAGTTCAAATGAGAACCATTTGAACAGTAATATGGTGAACGATGATCTGAACTCTTTTTTCTCTTTTTGTTTCAATCAAAATGTTTGAGCTTTACTGGAAATGACAAAAAGGTGGTTCAGAATCCTTACAAGTGCCACTCACATCAACCCTTTGCGACATTTCATATTAACCTGTACACAAATAACACTTACAAATTACTAGCTATATATTATGTACAAGTTTACCACAGGATTCCTACATTAGTTGGTGTGTTATTCTTTTGCATCTAGAAAAACAAAACAAAAGATGGAAACAGCCGTGTTATGTCTGTCCACTGTTCAACCATGCATGATGGTAGAGGCTGACTTATTTTACTGTAGTACTGATTAGTAACATCTAAGACTTCACAGGTCATCTTCATGCCAAGATGCTCCGTCTTTTGCAGCGATACCCACATAAAAAGTCAATGTATGGCAGCAAGGCATTATTTTTTTTTTAATATGTGGGCATCTGAATCCTGATTTTAGTTTTTCATTCTTGCGGATCAGAGTTTAAAGTCATATTGATTTCTTAGAATTAGCAAGCGTGTTCACAGATCATTTCATTACAAGTCTTCTTTCAGTGATGCAAGTTTCCCTTATTTTCCCCAATCTGTACATGCAGGAATGAATTTCACTGTTATGTTACTGAAAATCCAATGTATTATAGCACAAACGGAAAGGATGGTGATTTCAAGTAAGTTTGTATTTACAGCCATAAGGCCTTTGGCCATAATGGACAAACGGACATACTTTTACGCCTGAACCACTACACCTGCCGATGTGAGGCGTGTTCACATAACAGGAGGGACTGAAAGATCGTCTGGACTATATGTGATGGGTAGAAAACCAAATTTCACACAAGTATTGCTTTACTTGCATTCATTGCATCTGTGAAACAAGAGCATGACCACAGAATTTTTTTATAAATGAGGTATAACTGAAATACACGTATTCCTATACACATTTAGTCTAGTTAAATCAAGTTTCAAAGAGAGCTGAGCTTTATCACACCTCTACAGCTTCTGCCACTGCTTTATTACCATGGTAACATACTTTAGAAGCTTTAGTGGCATCCTTTATATACGAATTAAGTCAAGCAACAAACAGACAGGAGCATATCCGTATCTGGTTTGCATACATCAACATCTGTTTCCATAAGCTTTTCTTACATTTGGAAAGCTTCACAGGCCTCTCGCCTACAACATTCCACCTTTGCTACATGGTACCAGATTTATCTCCGCCATCACTGGAAATATTCACATTGGAACCTGCAGATGTATTGTTACTTGGAAACATCTTCTCAGTGGGAGTCACGGCTGGACTGCCGACCCCCGAAGAGCTGGAGCTGCTCGAGCGGTGCTGCGTTGGAGGAGGGCGTACTGGTCTCATGGGCGGGGGGCGTAACTGTGCTCCAGCCAGCCGGGCAGAGAGAGCTGGCTTGAAGGTGGTCATCATCTCAGATGTGGAGCTGCTACTACGCCGCATGGCTGCATCTGGATCACGGATCATAATGGTGTGCAACGGACTCCCGGGCTCTGAGCTAACTGGATTCTTCATCGGCTCCAGTGTGTCCAAGACCACATCAGGAGCCTGTTTAACGGTGTTTTGGCGTTCCAGCTCCCGCAGCTCATGAAGTGCCGTATTCATAGTCTTCTCTATGTCCTGGAGCAAGGAAAAAAGCAGAGAAATCAGGAATAAAAGCCAGGACTCCACTGTGTTACCTAAAAAAAAGATTTGTTTAACACAGTTTACAAAATGCTTAGTTATCATGTCAAATATATGGTACTTGCATTAAATGGACCTAAACATACCACTGGTATTGTCCTGTTTATATTCATACTGGGTAACTTTTTTTTCTTATTTCAAACCCTTTGAAACACTGACCATTTCTAAATTCTAAAGCAAGCATATTTATGGTCTCATTAGGCAGTGAGGAGAACCTGGATCAAGGCCATCAGCTTTGGATTTACACAACAATATCAAACATGGACGTTGTGACAGTGATGTCATCCACTGTGAAGTATCAATACCTATCCTATCAGGAAGTATCAAGCTTTTCCACCGTCGCCATCTTGCTAGCAAAAACTAGATAAGATGAGGATTAGTGGGTCTGATTGTGAAACCACATGCTAGTTGGCTAACAGTTTGTGATGAACTCCTTAGCCAATGAGCTTGTGGTTTCATATCACAAATAATCTTCCATTTTGAAAGATGGCATGATGAAGAGACAAACTGTAAATTAAAATTTAAAACTGTTTATTTTAGTCTTACCTCTGCCAGAGCCTCAGTGTCTAGTGATTTGTGGTCCCCCAGGCTGCTGTGACGAGTGGTACCTGGCACCGGTCTCAGTGGGTGGCCCTCAGGATAGGCCTTCCTATCTGGATAGTTTATGCTTCCTGCACTGCCAAAGGTGCCAAGACGCCTTTTTTCTGGGCTCTCCATGCGAGCCTTGCTGATGGACACCTTGTGAGGGCTGCTAGGACAGGCTGCAGCCCGTGGTGGAGTGTCAGGCACTCTTGTTGGGCTCTGAGTATCTGTCCGACGACGCGGGATTGCTGCTCCATCAGATCGCAACCTGACCCTGCAGACATGGATGAGATCATATCAACTGTCAGAAAAATGTCTCAACATTGCAGACACGAAAAGTGATGAAAGGTGTTTATTTTTATTTGTACCTCCCCATGACTCCTCCAAAGTTGTAATCCGGCGATTGCTCGCATGGTGATGGGACATCATTTTTGGATGAACCCTTATCTTCCAGCAACGGTCCACTGCTGGCTTCACTATCTGCTTTCTGGCTGAGGTTATCTGAGAACGCATCATCTCTGAAAGAGCAGATTCAGGTGTACCAAGAATAAGCTATGCATGCAGACTATAAGTACAGTTATGAAAATAATGTATGACGCCTAATAGTTTTTACATATGACAGAAATATATAAAATTAAAAATAAATATAAAGGGGCGTATAGTAGTTAACACAAGATAAAAAAAAAACTACTAAAGCTCAGTCTGTTGGCACGTACAGGTCTTGTACTACGATGTACTGATGAGGGATGAGGCCATCCACGCCATTGTGACGGCCCTCCCACCAGTCTTCAGATGCTCTGTGATATAGAAGCAGGGAGGCTCCCTTCTTGAAGGACAGCTCCCTGGGACTGCGTCCCACATAGTCGAATTTGGCAATGGCCTCAATCTGTTCCACTTCTGAAAGACACAAACAAGAAAAAAAACATCAAAAAATGTATCACAGCATGATTAGTCATACCATGAGACAGCGCTGTGTAAGCTGTATCTCATAGATCTTTTTCTGTGGTAAATCCCTCAAACTTTATAACTTTGCAGCTGGATAATGTAGTGGTGAAGCTACACACTTTTGGAGTGGGAGTCGCAAGTTTGATTTCCACCTGGTATCCAGTAAGGGTCGTGGCTAGACCCCCTCTGGAATGGCGCAGCTGTATCTGTAGCCTGTCCCCAGCTTGGACACAAAGCATTTCACTACATGTTGCATCCTGTATGATTGTGTATGTGACAAATAAAGGTTGTTCTGTTTTGACATGCAGACCAGGGGAACCAGTCTAAGTGTTAAGCATTGTGCATGTGGGCTGTAAAAACACAAACTGAAGCATACATTATGTTTTCTAACATTTCTTGGTTGCTTCAGTACTAATTAAACTGGAGAGTTTTATTTGATTTGAAAGGTGGATTTCAAAAGGCCAGTAGGGGTCAGTCAGAGTTCACTGCATGTTGAACGGGAATCATCTATGAACCAGAAAACCTGCCAGTGTAGTTTTATTTTGAAAATCCATAAGAGGTGTGTCTGAGTGTTGCAGAAGAAAGCACCAGACAAGGTTGAAAAGCAGCTTTGTTCATGTTTTATTCCAACTATAAGGCTACTGTCATTGCAGCACATGTGAGAACTATATTTTAATTTTTTTAATTAAACCTGAAGCATGCCAGAGGAGACAAACTGCAAAAACACAGCACTTCACTTCCAATACTAAGGCCAGCAGGAGAATAACCTGCATCAGGAAACCAGCCTTTGGTCTTATCAAGTAAGAAATATAAGAGAGAGACAGGCTCAACACACGGTACCAAAAGAGCCAATAACACAGATGAATCTCACAAAGAGTTATTGTCACCGAGAGCAGATATGATTCTCTGTATTACCTGTGTTTTGGCTTTCGTGCCTGCCCTGATTATGGATTCAAAGCTAAGAGTGGGACCGAGGAAATACTGCACAAAGAAGAAAGTCTCGGGAGAGTTGCTGACTAATGCTGAACAAAGAACAAGCATGAGAGCAGGGGGTGGGGTGGCCAGACACACACACACACACACATACTCACATAGATCAAAGAGGCAGTGTTGCATGCCAATACTGTTTACTCAACTTGCCTTGAGCTTCAAACATCACTTAAGCTGTTGTGATCAGAAGCCGCTGCAGCTCAAGCCTCGCTCACCTCTCAGTCGAAAGAACTTAATAAAAAAGGTCAGGCTTTATTTAAGACTTTCTGATCCACAAAGAATTCTAAAATCCCACATATATATTTGTATATGTCTTATATGAAATCCTTGTTATACACACGTTTAAAATGTGAATTGTTTAGCAAACGACCAGTATATCTGTTTTTAAAAATAGTTGTCTCTGGAGCATTAGAATGAAAGTTAACCACAAGAAGTTATACCACACTGTGAGAGAATGATGACGTCATGCTGAAGTTCTGAATTTAACTACAGACACAAGACCCAAGTTCAGATGGCCACTCACATTAGAGCTAAATGAAAATAACAGCCCTGCTCTTTGAAGCTGCATAGGCATAGCGTAAGCCTGACCGCCTACAGCGGTTTGCAAGTCTTCACTGCCCCTTATTTCTTCGCTTTTCTACAAAAATGGAAAAAAGGTGCAGCAATTTATTGAAACATGCAAACATGCGTGGAGATATAGTGTATAAAGCAAGAACAGAGCTTGAAAGTCGATATTTGATTAGACCACCTTTACTCTTCAACACAGCATGAACGCTCTTATTCAAATACTCTTGTAAATTCTTTAGGTAATCTTCAGGAATAGTTCTCCGCGGTTGTTGAAGGATATTCAAAGCTTTTCTTTGGATTTTGGCTGTCTTTGTTCTGTTATCTGTCGAGATGATTCCACACTGCTTCAATAATGTGAAAGTCTGGGCTCTGGGGAGACCAATCTATGACTGATAGTTCCACAGGCAGTGTTGGGGAGTAACGGAATACATGTACCAACATTACGCATTTAAAATACAAAACATGAATAACTGTATTCCGTTTTACAGTTACCATTTAAATAGGTAGTAATCAGAATGCAGTTACTTTGTTGAAATAAATGGATTACACAGCGGTCTTTGCCTGTTTCATATGTTAGGCTATGTCCTCTCTATTTTGGTAACTCCACGTCGGTGGAAACCCAAACACGCATTAAGAGGCTCTAATGCCTGGGTCTCAGTCTTGCGGCCCGTGTCATCCCTACTTGCGGCTGGCATAATTATATGACGAAATATTTTTAAAAATTATTATTCAAAAATGATTTAATAGGAAGGCAATAGGCAGAGTGTTACAGGCATAGCTCTAAAGAATGTAGCCTGATGGGCAGTGTAGTTCATGCTGCAGGTGAGGATATGTGGGACTGCACCACCTGTTATGTGTGTGTGATCGCAAGGGAGGGAGAAAAAAGAGAGTTGAAAAGTGAGAGAAAAATTACTACAATTTTTCTCAAAAGGCCTTTAATAGAAAAAAGGAAGTGACTAACCCTCATCACTGGTGTGTGGTTCTGTCCCATTATCAGCCTCATCAATGGTTCCTGGTTCACTGTGTGGACTGTCACTGGAGAAACAAAAAGAGAGCAGAAAGACATTAAAGTGTAGATAAAAAATATATTGGAAAAAATCATGTTTGTGCAGTGAATTTGTTAATATACTGTCACAATTCAGCCTTAAAATCAATGCAAAATAGAGCTAAAAACAACATAGTACCACATAATTATTACACTGTACCACATACTTACCAATATTCTTCCCCCCCGGTCATGCACTTCTCATAGACTGGGCCATCAAGCTCTCGTAGACTTGGAAAGATGACTTCATTGTGACTTATTATAGTTTTGATGACTTCGTTGACATGAGCCTGACATGCTACAGGATCCTGGCCATCTGGGATGGGCATCAGAGTTGGACCAAAGCAGATAGCTAAATTGTACGGATCCATCATGTTCTCGTCGCTGTACTGTGAAAGACTGACGGACGGCACAGGACAGAACTGTCACATTTTATGTTATTTATGAAAACTTTACATCTATTTAGCTAAAACCTTATTGTTAACCAAATAGCATAAATATGTGCTAATTTGATGATTACAGATTATCAATCCATTTAGAAATGATTCAATTTCTCTTTTTATTTTGACTGTTTTGACAGAATTTGCAGTAGCAGATACGTCTTTTAGGGAGTCACTGGCTTCACCTATATTCATCACTGCAGGTTGCTTAAATAACATTTTGATCAGTCAACCTCTCCAAAAACAATCAACTTATACAGCACAGCCCACTCTCAATAACGAAATCATCGAGTGCTGCAAGAGGAAGCCATAATAAATGTCTACTTGAATATTGTACTTAAGCTGAGGCTGAGCAGCATCATTGCAGTTCATGTGGTTCCAACAAATATAACAATTAAATTAGCTAAATCCAGGAAAAGGAACACAGATAACATCTATTATCAGACGATAGTTTTTTGTATCCCAATATGGAAAAACATAAATAACTTCTAAATCTCTGATATAGTAATAAATAGCATTTTCTTATTTTAAGTACACTTTAGTGTTGTGTTTACTTTTGTATACACATATTCCGTATTGCATGCCTATTCTGTAATTTTCATATTAGTAGGATTTAGTTTCATATGCTGGTGACTAAACAACTGCCAAACTCATCTTTATACACTGTTTTGGGGACTCTCTGGCTTTTGAAATGTGTGACTTACTGGTTAAGGAAAGCAAAAAGATATCTCATGACGATTATGATGGTCCGAGGAAGAGTGACAATGATCTGCTGGATGTGATGTGCTCTCTCAGCTTCAGACTCCAGCTCTGAAACACAGAAACAGAGGTGTTTAAAGATGCTGCACTTAAAAACAAGAGTGAACACAAACTGCGGCTACAGTGCCAATGCAAAAGGTGGTGGAGATTCTGAAAATGGCTACTTGACAATTTAATATGTCTCATGATGCCTTTCACCAGACCCCAAATCCAAAGTGAGTGATCACATTATTTGAAACAGTGGAGAAATCATCCTGTGGTGAATCTGACATGGCACAGTTACGTGGCCTGCACCCCAAAGCAGAAAGCACTGGTGTTATTATAAGATTGCTTCCACGTGCAGCACGGCATGATTTTCTCTAGTACAATAATGCTACACTTCTACCTATAACTGTGTGTTTTCTTTTTTCTGTGAAGGTCAGGGAAAAACCCTTGAAACAAGGCCTGTTAACTCACTGATAGTCGAGATGAAGTCCAGGAAACGCTCCTTTGGGAAGAGCGGGTTCTCGAGTCCTCTGAAGTACAGCTTCAGTACGCCTGCCACTGAGTTAATATCATGCTCATTCTGATCATCAATCAAGGGATCCTCACCTAATTAAGAAACACATGAGTATTTGTTGAACTGAAACACGTATCAAAGTAGTTCATCCCACAGATCATGTTGAAATATTGACTAACCTCTCTCAAATGAGTTTTTAATATCATTGACCTCCACCTGCGATCCAGGCACACGGAATATGCCTTGCTGCTGCAAACCTGAAAGAAATACAACCCAGAATTTACCGAATTAGAGTTACGCTAGCTGCCATTATCTCCAAAACCATTGCCAGCTTCTTTGAAAGCCCACTGGAAACACATAACACGGAGCAGGAAATGTAATCTAGTCATAAAGGGCGATGCATATTTTTCCAGCAGAGGGCCCCTCAGTGAGTGTGGACCATATGGTTCCAGTTAGAGGGTTCTAATCAGTTTTCTGTAGTTTCATTAGGTCCAGATCCAGGGGAAAGGCCCGCTGGCTAAACCAACGAGCTGAAGACAGATGTAAAAGGTAGACTGGGAGGAGTTATAAAGAGTGAGGGGGGGTTTGGCTGAACTTACTAAACAAAGACCGATGGGACTTTCAAAACTCTCAGTGTGTGACCTATCGTTATGAGCCTGTCAAATCACTGGTAAGCAGCTGAGCGCTGAGGTGGCGAGCAGAGCAAGCCTCTACCAGTGGCTATTTATGAAAATAGACTGCTGATGTCACTTCTTATAAGTCTAAAGAAGTTTTCAAAGGACTTCACAATTCACTCTCATTACTTTTGCCCCATTACGCAGAACAGCTTACCGTACAAATTGATGTATCTGATACAGCTTTCAACAACAAGTGGAATTGGTTGACCTGAATCCTGAAAAGAAAGGAAATAAGTACACATATAAGACAAAGCACATATGTAATAGATTAGGAATTTTTGCTTTTTAAAGGGATATAATTAGGGATATATATATATAAGAATCAAACATACAATATTAACCTTGCAATATACAGGTATATAACATAGTATAATAACAAAAAGCAAAACATAACAAGACAGAAGCAGTCTAATACCAAAAAACTGCACAAATAGTTGTGAAGATTTATATCATGCAGGCAGAGCAGAAGCAGCAGCAAATAAATGGCAACTATTAGTTCAGGAGTTTTAGTTTGTCACGTTCCCTGACTATAGCAGTACCTGAATGCGGGCGCGGGCATTCCTTCTTCCTCTGGCACAGAAAGCAGCAAAGCACAGAAGAAGAAGAGGAAGAAGGGGCAAAAAAAAGGTTAGAAATGCTTAACTGAGTCCTCTAAAAGTTAAAAGCAAATTACAGGGACTGGTCATAGGACCACTACAGAAACACAGTAAGGATTGGGTGCAGTTAGGGACAAAGCAGACATACTGCTGACTCCTGCCTCAGTCAAAAAAAAAAAAAGTAAAAAGCCAGAGATGGTAAATTGTTCTGGAAGGAAATAAAGAGACAGCTGACTGCCACTCTGTCTGTCTGCACCGGCAGAACCGGGGAAGGAAGGAAACGGATTAGAGGTTAAACAGAGGCGTTATATCATGATCAAGGGCAGCTGGAAGAGGGAGGAACAGAAGGCTAAAGAGGAAGAGAATGAGAGCGAAGGCTCTATCCGCCTTCCCCTCCTGCTCCACAGGGACCGCTCGGTCATACACCACCACCAGAGGGTACCTTGATGAATGTCTCCATATTGCCGTTAAACAGCTTATGGTTATACATGGAGCGTGGCCTAGGCTTCCGCATTTTCTGTGGTTTAGGGGGAAGGGTGGGGGGCCTGGAAATGACGGACAAAAGGAGAAAAACAAACAAAACACCACATTCTGTGAAGCTATTGGACCAAATATGGTTCAAAAGCAGGAATTACAAAACAGACTCCAAAAAGAGCTTTATGATCTGTTTGATTGTGGTAATACAAGCCAAGTGGTAAAATTTAAAGAGAAAAGTTTCTTTAAAGAGTAAAAAAAGGGCTTGAATGCAATTTCCATTTAATTGCTAATGATGGATTTGGAAGAACAAGACTGGAGTATAAATTTAAAAAAGTAAGAGAGAAGTAATTAAATTTCCATAGTTTATAGCTAATACAAATATGGACCTAGAAAACCAATATATGACATGTGATTATACAACCAACCGAATGCCTTTTTCATTATCATTAATATTATGTAAATACTGTTTGAAATGACACAAATTATTTTGGATGTCATTCTATTAAGAACATACAGAAGGTTGATAAACTAAAGGAAAATCCTGAGCCCTCAATTCCCCGTAGTGGTGAGGGATCTTTTCCTCTTATAGGGAAGGATCACTGCAAATCAGCACAAAGTTGTTTTTGTCCTGATGCGACTGGTCTCTTCCGATATGAAAGTGCCCCATTCATGGGACATGAGGGGTCACCGAAGTGTGATGGGTGTAAAAGTGCAAAAGCGAGCTTCACAGCCTCAAACCCAGTGCATCATCTTCAAAGCACAAAAAGAGGAAATATCTTTGGGAAGAGTGGTATTCCCTGTGTTAGAATTCCATAGAGTCAGATTTTCAGGTTATTTAGAAATGTTTAGATATTGGATTTTCCTTTAATTTGTCATCCATCATCAAAAAATAATCAAAATGCAAAATCTGTTATATCCATAAATTACAAAATCATGCATGGCCACTATATACCCACAGAACGATGGAAACACAAAGAAGTATTATTTTAATATTTATAACAATAAACAATATGCTAAAAACAGCAACTTAAACTTTTTTTTTGCGTATATTAAATACTTGGCTACATGGCTACATAATACACACAAACGTGTCATTTATTTTTCTGGTAAGAATTCTTTAAAAATATGTTTTTATTGTTTTTTGTTTTTTAAAGATGAATGAAATATCTTGAATTCTGAAATGATTGGAATAAGCAGGTGTTTTACGGCACAAAGTCAGGAATTAGAAGCAGCTCACTTCAAGTGCAATCTTACCTTGTTGTACCACACTCAGCTCTTTCCCCTGTGAAGGAAAAACACACACACACATTCACACGAGGGACATGTTATATACTGGTTTCTTTCTGGTACACATTATACAGACTCCAGTCAGTGTCCAGCCTCACTAAAGGGATTCATGACAAACAACATCGCCATTGAGGGCTGGGTGAATAAAATGGTGCTAACACCATTCACTGACAAAGCAGTTGTAGCTAAAGCCTCAGGGGAGCCAGAGGGCCCTAAAGGGTTAAGGAGCAGAGAAATGAGGGTGGCAGCTGCAGTGTTTGTATGGTGGCTAGGGAGGGGTCCTTCAGTATTGAGACTGAACAATGTCTTTGCTGGCTCACTGAGCCTTTTGTTATAGGTTTCCAACCACACATGCGTATGCTTATCCATGCATTCTGATAAACCTAAGAACAGCAGATATCATGTAAAAAGAGAAGGATAACAATGGCATCAAGGCAGCATTATTTATTTTATATTTACTCTGACTAACAAAGGAAGAAAGAGTGAAGGCTAACTCATTGCAAGCAGGTCTTTATAGCATTAAAGTGAGGAACCAACAGTTAGTCGGGTATGAAATCATTCCACTGAGTGACAGACTTTGCTACCTTTGAGCAACCTTGGAATTACAGAGCAAGCATTCCTCGCTCAAGTACGAGCAAGAAGCTCTAAATTGATTTTTGATTCCTCTGTGACATATCTATTGAAAAAATATTTTTAAAAAGTGACAAGAACAAATCATATTTTATGGAACAAGGAAATTGGTGATTCTTTATCTGGAAAAGAAGGGCTGGCAGATGTCCCAGCACAATCTTGTCTAGTGCCAACACTTGACATTATGTTTTTATTAATACATGCAGCAAGATGTAAACGCCATGTGGCACTCACCAGTCTCATCTCGTTCCCCTCTGTCATGCTCCCACGCAACCGCGCATACACAAATATACACAAACACGCAAGTCTTGGGTGTGAAGCAACGAGCTAATGAGCACGACTCGGCCCTGATTGATCACCTGAATAATTAAACATGGGTGGTACCTGGAGGCGCCATATGCTCTGTTCATACATTCTCTCAGCTGTGACACCACGGACAGTGAATGATAATGTGATTGTTTATGGGTCTAAGAGTGTGCAGATAATTGTTTGCCACATGACTTGGATACAATCACAGGGACAATCGCAGGTCCTAAAAATATAATAAATGCTTAAATAATGAATATAACCTGAATATAAGTGTAAAAATCTATGCATGGATGACGCAAGGCCTCAGCTGGCTGCACCTTGTGTCCTTTCCTATTAGGTGAACCCCTGGTGCAGGAGCAGCTGCAGATATGGGCCTCAGTTTGGTCCTGCTGATTGATTGGGCATAAACCGTTCACAGCCGAGGTGACAAGGGGACCCTTGGGGAAGGGGTGGGGGCAAGAAAACCTCTCTCCTACAGCCTGGAAATAGAAACCCTCCCTGCGGCTACACCATACAGACACTAACCGGATAATACTTTAACCACTGGAGATAAATAGAAGGTGGAATGAATACCTTAAAGAGAATAGGATCTACTCTTGGGGGTGGTACTTTTCTATTTGAATATCAGCTCTCACTCCCTCTGCTATCTTTTAAAAAAGTGTCTTTGTAGACTCTGATACCTTGCTTCCTGATAGCTGCACCACTATAACCTTGAAGTCAACAGTTTTCTCAGTTTTCTGTGGGTCATTACACAACAAAATACTAGTTCATACACATGCCATTACTAGACACCAAAAGAGAAATCAAAAGAAAAGGATTCTTACCTTCCCCCAGTGTCTGCTTCAGCAAGTCATGCTTGGCCTGCAGCTTAATGATGAGGTTACTACCATTCAGGTACTCCTTGAATTTCTAGGTGGAGATGTGAAGAAACGTTTCAGTGTAATTGAAACCAGCTTAAATGATTTTTCCGCTGCTCAGCTGATAACTAATGCTTTATTTTGAAAAGGTGCTCAGGGGCCAGTAGTTTGGACCGAGAGATGAACTCACTGAAAAGTAGAACATTTCTGTCTCCTGCTGGTTCGCTCTCCTCTTGGCTATATTGAGCTTGCTCATGTACGTCTCAGAGGCCACAGATTTGATGGACTCAGTGGAACGGCTGTGTTGAAAGGCATCTGACACGTCAAAGTCCTCCACTGTCAGCATGTCCTGCAGAGTTTGCATGGTGGCATCCAAAGTCTTCCTCACCTGGGGAGATGGCAGGGTCACCCATACAGCATTACATCGTAACCTGTGATAACCATGTATTTTGTTTTGCAACAGAATATGAGTTGAGAGCTGTTACAGGTCAAGCATACATCAGGCCTAGTCATGAAAATGAGGAGTGCCTGGCAAAGATATAAACTGTTCATGAAATAATCGAGGGAGGCTTTTTGTTTAGGATTGAGATTGATAAAGCTCATTTCCCCTAATGGCATTCATTAGCTTCCAGAACACAATTCACTGGGAGACAGGGAAGAAACAGAGCTGTTGGCGCTTGCAATTTAAACAGTCCCTGGTTATTATCGCTTTCATTTGCACCTTTTTGTCAGTGTTTCTTGATGAGAAAGGCCTCTTTTCATCAAGAAAAGAGACAATTTCATATATAACTTCATAGAAAACACAACATTGGCAGTGTGACAATCTAAATATATTGCCAGCCCCTGCAGAGAGAGGGTCATCGGAGAGTAATTGCAATGAGAACAGATGGTGATGTGGCCATCCTGCTTGGTGTTTTGCCCTCCGATGGTATGATGGCCTTGGGGAAAATGAGAGAGGGCTTTCTGTTTAAGAGGGGGAGGAGGGGGTTACCAGAGCCAGACAAGCACAGCTCATAGGTCCTCACCTCCTCATTTTCAATCTTAAGTGTTGCTAAGCGAGACTGCAGTTGATGGTAGCGCATCAGAAGTTCAGTCTGAACGGGCTGCTGGGCGCTCACTTGGCAAACCTGAGGGTGGAAAAAAAAAATGGTTGGAATGGAATAAAAAAAAAAAACTGTTTTCCTTCACTCATAAACAAAATCAAGTCTTCAAAATAAAAATAATAATTAAAACAGCAGTATTTTCTAGCATCTCACCTCATCTCCCATGTGTGGGAGGTATTCAAAGCGCATTGGAGGACAGAACACCTGGTTATGCATATCCATGATCTTGTGCTTGTCACTGCGGGAGTCCAAGTTGTCCACTGCATTCTCCAGGATATCCAGTCCCTCGTGGCGGGATGTCTCCAAGTTGTACTCCGCAGACAAATAGGTCCTGAGGGTGCGTGCCAAGCTAGCATGGTAGCCCAAGTCACAGCACTGCAGAGACAAAATAGTAGATTAAAATAAACGGTAGATGTTAGCAGAATAGTAAAAATAAAAATCAGTGGAAAAAAACTGAACCACTGTATATGATCTGTAACTATATCTGAGTTTTTCACAGTAAAGCTAAGTGAAAGGTTCACATCTGAACTTGGATATAGTCAGACGTCTGCTCACAATCACAGGCAACAATGATGCCATGACCACCCCCTGGAGTACAGTACTGTGATGCATCAAAGTGGAGGGATAAACTACTGGAGGATGCAACTGGTATTTAGTTGCTCTATAAATTAATAAGCAAATATTAATCGGGTAGGAATGATAAGAATATAAAAGTGGTATTTTCACAATTATTTATTCAATGGACTAAACTCCAAATTATAACCTGACACAATAAAAAAAAAGAAGTACATTTCATAGAATTATAGGAGCTAGCACAGTAGGACATCAGGGATAATTAAAGAGCCTTATCACACAGAGCTGTATGAAGTAACCTAATTAAGAAGAGAATAGTAGTGCAGAGGTTTAGAGGGAGCTTGAGGCAACTGACAGCTCTGTAAATCACTAAGTAGACGCTCTTTAGCACTCTTTAGTACTGAGGAAGTAGTCTCTTCAGTTTGTGTGCTTCATTGCACAACTTAGTCAAATGGGCTCGGTAGACCAAACACTCAAGGGAGTGAATTAGCTTCTTTTTAACTAAGCAAACAGAGTGAGAACACATTTACTCATATCCTTACATTCATATAAAATCTAAATAAAATGCTACAAGTACTATTAACTCCCAGTTGCACCACACTAGGAAGATCATAGGAAGAGTAAAAAAAAGTTTTTTTATGTGGTGGGCTGTGACTCTCATATGGGAAGTTAAGCCTTTTTTCCTTTTGCCTGATTGCTGAAGACAAACCAGTGGATCTCATGATCCCACTCCTTTAGCCCAGGAGGATTTAGATTGACATGGACTTTTCATTTTCTAGACATTGAGCACGCAAGAGCTGCCCAGCAAAAAGGCAGACGAAGCCATGAATCGGGTCCCCAGCAAGCCAAAGTACCACCATTGAACTGCATATAGGCCATCAAAGGTTAAGCCACAAGTCATGTGTGTAAATTTACAGAAATGCCACTGAAATCATGTCTTATCCTGACTGTCCAGGAAAATGTGCATCATCACCGCGGCTAATGTAGCTCCGTATGGTGAGCTGGCCTCGGGCAAAAATGTAACAGGCCATATACGGATATATGGATATA
>VUQR01024856.1:0-34093 GCA_015108515.1 Hemichromis elongatus | reverse complement strand
TCTAACATTTCACGCATGCGCGGTACTGGACGCGCAAAGGTGTGAAAAACAACTCAAAACGATAGTGTGGACGGGGATCGTTTTTCCAGGAAAGCTCCGTTTTCCAAAAGATCCGGACTAGTGTGGACGTCCACACTAGTCCGGATCATGAGCGTCCAGTTCCGCGCATGCGTGAAATGTTAGCCGAGACAACCTGCGTCATTTCCATGTGCTGTTTATTTACTTTCCGGCTCTTTAAAACGAGCGGCGAAATGGCGAGACAAAGCACTGAATGTTTCAAATGGAATGATAATGAGGTGGAGCTGTTGCTCCTAGTCACAAATGAGTACATATTAATCTTCAACACGGCCACTAAAAACTTTGAGCAACCAAAACAACTGCGGTACGATGCCGTCTGACCATCTTGGTTAAAGTGGTCACATGACTGCATCATATGACTAACATACGTCATCGTTTTTAAAAGTCTCCGTTTTGGCCGTCCACACTACGCCAAAACGCTGCGTTTACGAATGTATGCGTTTTCGCGAGCGTTTCCAAAAACGCTCAGTTTTCCCTCCGTCTCAGTGTGGACGGGAGGACAAAACGGAGACAAAACGATGCGTTTTCAAACAAAAACGCATTAGTGTGGACGTAGCCTAAGTAAAGCGCTATACAAATACAGGCCATTTACAAGTTAAAAACATCTCCCTGCTGTGCAAACATCTGTTTATGTCATACAGGTCACAAATTTGTGATGCAGTTTGTTTTGTACCTTAATCTTTGTTGGGTTGACACATTTATTTTCGGTGATAATGTGTCATCTGATTCACTTGTACCTGAAGAAGAAACGTGAAAAGGAACAAATGAAGAGCAGAATAATTCTCCACATTGTGCATAAAATTAGGGACAGCTGCATAATTCATTTATCTTTTCCTATGCTTGCCATGATAACATATAGGTAATGTGAAAATCTATCTAAGTACAGTACTTACTAAGTTTTGCCATCTGACTGGACAAACTGTCCGATTTTGGAAAGCTCATGGAGCTGTCGTTGGTAAGTGACGCAACCTCTGATTGGCTGTCAGTCTTCAAGTCAAGCTCTGTTAGGTTGACGTAGGTGTGGTCCTGAAAGACACAGAGGGAAACAGCACAATTTAACCAGTTCACGTGGTTCACAGAGGAAATAGTCCAAAAGTGGCTGCCGCGTTCTTTACCTTCTGTGCTGCGTCCTGACCGTTTGTTATTCGTCGTTCAAACCTGCCGACGACATAATGAAATCACCACGTGCAGAGAAACACCATGCTGAAATATTGTCTTTCTCTTTATTTTGCCGACGAACAAGACGACGTGATTGAGAAAATGATGCAGGTACCTGTGGTAGCGATTGAAGGCGGTGTTCATTTCATCGTTAGTTGCAAGTAACTCTTCGATCAGCTTCTCCTCGCTGAGTCTGGGGACTATCTTCACTATCCTGTCTTGCATTTCTTTACATACTGTGTATAACTGCTAATGACACAATCAGACAAAGAATGCGTGGGTGGGGTGGGGGGGGCGTTGAAGGGCCAGATGCAACACAGAACGTATAAAGTAGGAGATCAGTTAAGGGTAAGGCACTGTTACTCAACATGAATGGAAAGGAAACGGTTTTCTTGCAATCACAGAGAATATTTCACATGCGTGCAGTAAAACACAAGCTTGATTTTAAAAGTGAATTCTTTGTGTGTGTGTGTTTACCTCCAGCAGCTCCATGTCTGCTTGTTTTACCGTAACTGGATCCAGCTGACTCATCAAATCTGACATCATCGTCAGGTTGCTGCGCACCACTCCTAGCTCTGCCTTTAGCTTCTTCACCTGGAATATCAACAGCACGTACTGAATAAACACAGCTACGGTAACTCGGGGAAGAAGAAGAAGGCAAATATTGATTTTATAAGGGTTGGAAGTGCAAAAGAATTAAGAAGCACAGCTACAAAAAGGAGTTCTGTGACTCTATTGAAACCAACATAGAAAAAGCCAGTGAGCACAGAAGCACAGTGCAATTATAATAAGAGCAAGTCCCTTTGCAGTCCCATCACCTGGCTGGGAGTCAAGGCATTGTTTCCCTCAAGGGCCAGTTTTAGGTCAGAGGTCTGAGGTGGGATGAGCGGTTTGGAAGACAGGAGTACAGCAGGTAGAGTAGTAACAGCGGGCCCATTGCCAGGCAAAGTCTGATAAGCAAAGGCGGAGAAATGACCAGAAGGAAAAAAAGACCAAAGATGATGATAGGGAACAGCCAACTGTTAACAATAAAACAAAGTTCACCCAGCCCTGTATCCACCTTTTTGGGGGCTTGGGCTGGTGTGTAACCTTCCAGCTGATTCGCTGGGAACTCGAGACCTTTCCTTCGCAGGTCTTCGTACACCGATACCACACCCGTCAGGTCGGGTGAGCTACGGAATGCATCGGCCCACGCCTTGACAAGAGAAAACCACAAATTACTACTAGACAGTAAACCCATGTAACGACGCTAAAGACTGACAACAACTTGTTTCTTTTATTTCCTTGAGCCACACCTCACGCCTCACCTGTATGATGCCGAGCACTCTGTCATGTAGGATTTGTGGAGGGTTGTTCCTCGGGATAATCGACCGCACCAGAACCCCTTCTACGAAATCGCGTGTTGTAACCAAGATGTGAAATCTGTAGCCGCAGTTTTTCACGCAGGTCTCGAGGACCTGGAATCATAGAGATTTAGAGAAACGTCTTGCCGATTACAAACTACTGCAACATAAAGAGTCACCACTCACAGTGAGCGTCAGCATAACCTCCTTGAAGTTCTTATTCCCCACGATCCTTTTCTTAATGGCTCTGAGTGCATCTTTGGGCCTGTAATTACAACATTTTCAATAGTCAGCCGAGTGTAACATCAAGAAGACCAGCTTGTTCCTGATGCTAACAGATAGCAAATGTGCACACACCCTTCCTCTGAGCTGTTGATTATGTCACAGATTTCCATGTTGAGTTCCCAATCTTCAGATGGCAGGCTGGAGCTGGTCGCACGCTCTGTGAAAAGAAGGTGAAAACATAAAAATTGTCTCATTCTTACATTATGTTTAGCAGAAATACTGTACAATGAATTTGTTATTCCTTTATGAGTAGTACATGGTAATGAGATAAAGACAAATTCACCTTTAGTAAACATTATTTAGTTCCTATGTCAAGGTTGAGATTATGTGGTGTTCCACAGGGACTGACCTTAGGACTCCCATATTTTTAATAGGAATATTAATAGGTGCCTTTTAATAAATAGGAAGCAGACATTAAGGACAAAAAAATGCAGTCAAAACAGAAACAAAAATCATAACAAATGTTTAAACTGATATAATTTACTTTTTCATGAAAAGAATCAGCATGTTTTTAATTTGATGGCAGAGCAACCCCCCCCCCCCAAAAAAAACCCCCCCAAAAAACCCCAAAACATCAATGACTTTTGTTGTCACCGTCACCGTCCCAAAGTTAGCCAATTCCACCACCCTCAACAATGGCCAGCAAACAGTCAGGGAATACGCCATTTTTCCATTTTTGCACGAATGTCACATGCATGCCTATAGGCCCGTGTGACTGAGGCCTTATCGTGGAGGTGTCTAATGTCTAATGTACCCAATGTAAAATTTTTGTGTGGAAAAAAAAAAGATTTAATGTCAGAAACAATACAATTATATTAAAACAATGACATTAAATAATTTACTGTATATATATATATATACAGTAAATTATATATATGGCTAGGGCATTTTTAATAAGCTTTGTCAAGAGTTACATTTAAACTATGCTGACAATGTGCAAAATGTGCAATTAGAACAGGAGAGACCTATCACCGCAAGGAAAAGGAAGAAGAAAAAAGAGGAAGAAGAGAAAATGATTATAATTAAACATAATGATAAATAACTAAATGTTGCTACTGTAGTCTTAACTGTAGGGGACAGACACTTCCACTATCATCACATTAGTTTATTTGCTTGCTTTGTCCTTTAACATGAGTGAATTTAATTAGCAGAACAGCCAAGTTAGCACAGCCGATAGCCGGTTAGCTTAGCTAGCTGGCCGATAAAACGTAGCAGACAGTAATTACAGTAATACAACACTTTATAAACGGTCAAACTAGTGTTGGGCACTGTTGCTAAAATAAACATGCTCTCCGCCGATTCTTGATCAGTGTTTCACCTATAAATTTAGAGGACTGTTGTTGGTGGTGTTGGGTTATTTATAGCATAATGGTGATGAATGCTGATTGGAGGGGCCCCTTTGAGAATTTTTGCCCAGGGCCCCAACAGACTCTAGAACAGCATGTGGCCTGTTTGAATTTTTGATCTATTTACTTTGTAGAGGTTAAATTTAGACCAGCTTATTAGATGGCTTAATTAACTTGATTAAATATTAAATTCACTATATTCAAGACTCTGCTATATGTATGATCTATTTACATTATAATGTTTAGATTACAGATTGTGTAAAGACTTGCACTGCAGCTTCGACTAGATCTCCTCATCTACATATCTTAATGAGCATCTGTGGATCTCCATCATTACCACTGGCTACAGCCAAACGAGCATCAGATTTGGGTCAGGGGGATGTCGGCTACTCTTTGCGGCCCGCCCAGCTATTTGCAGGTTAAACCAGAGCCGGCGACAACCAATCAACTGAAGAACCTCAGCGTCTTCCTCCCGCCTCTGCCAAGTCATTGTCTCACAGGGACGTCAATCAAACCATAAGCCGTTGTTCTTCTGTCAGTTCTAATGAATTTAACTTGATTTCTATTTCTCTAACATAATCGCATTATGAATGCATCACCCCGACAAAAGCCTCGACAATAAGAGTCCACAGAGCAGCTCTGCGGGGACGTGACTGCGGGAGATGTTAGGTCTCGGTAAAAGACGCCTGAGCCTGACTGGAAAATTTTCTTTTTATGCAGTGTAAGGACTCATAAAGGCGCTCACCGATGCGCTGTCCCACGGGCGTGCTGAACGGATTCCCCATTAAAAACTCCATGATGAGCGCGGTGAGGGGCCCAGCGAAGCACCGACGTCTCCGAGCCGAGCCGTATGCGACAGCAGGCGGCCCCTCTCTCTCTCTCTCTCCTGCAGACTGCTGCGGCTTCACACAACAAAGTGGGGCACCAGTTGAACTGCGTCATGCGTTTTAAAGGGAAAGCAGCCCGCAGTTATCAGATGGTCAGCGTACCAGTGTTAGTACAGCGTACTGCGCCACACACAGGCATTATTCATTGCTGCATGAACTGCTGCCACTTACCTGGGTGTAAGGAGCACAGCATCTTTCTGAGCACTGAGTGAGGGTCAGAGCCGGCCAGAGGCATAAGCGGTCCTCACATCAGCAGGGCCCTCCCAAGATAACGTGAAATGTCACCTAAGAAAGGTCAATAAATTTATGTTTTTGTGTGTCGTATATCAATAGGAATCATATAAAAATGAAATATTTTGATACATATGTTAACAGACAAACAATTGGTTTCACCGCTTTCACTGTAAGAGCTGTGGTGACGTTCATGTCGATGTTTGGAACCCAGAGATAATATTGTCTGTTTTTATATTTGCATTTTGATGTGGGAAAAAATAATTATTCAATTCAATTCAGTTCAATTCAATTCAATTTATATAGCACCAAATCACAACAGTCACCTCAAGGTGCTTTATATTGTACAATAGTACATACAGAGAAAACCCAACAATCATATGACACCCTGTGAGCAAGCACTTTGGCGATAGTGGGAAGGAAAAACTCCCTTTTAACAGGAAGAAACCTCCGGCAGAACCAGGCTCAGGGGGGGTGGGCATCTGCTGCGACCGGTTGGAGTGAGAGAAGAAAAGAACGGGATAAGCCTGTGTAAAATTCTGCCATCTTGCACATTAAAAAAACAAACAATGAAAATCAGCTAGTTTGCTTTTAAAATGCACTATCTGCTGGTTTATTTGATGTTTTTCCAGCACAATGCACGTGTTGGATGTATAACGCACAAATGATCAAGCATGGATAATATAGCATAAAGGTCGGCCTTGCTGAGGTGGGCTGTTGGTGATGGGTTTGCCAGGGGGCCCAAATCAAATTATGCTATATCAGTTCCTTGGGTCCTAAAAGCTGGATAGAAAAGTGCATTCATAAGAGTTTGGAGAGGTAAGATACAATAGACCTGGACAGGAGAGGCTTGATCTTTATGCTTGTTCTGGTTCTCTGCCACATGGGTGTGCTGTTAGACTTTAACTCAAAGTGTGGCTGGGACTATCATGCAGCACATGATCAACAAACATCACAAGAGCCTGGTTTTAATTTATACCCTGATCTCGACGTCCTTCCCCAAAACGCTTTTTTAAAACATTTAATGCTGCAGTATCATACTTATATTTACATTTTGCATTTTACTCAATTGCTTAGTAAATCACATAGTTTAAACTTTGTGATTTATACCACCTGACCCAAAGTAAACTTTGAGTCAGGTGGTATTTCTGCAGAGAAAAACTGGAAAAACTACAACCTACACAACTAGTGGGAATACCAAGAGCTTAACAGGAACCCCGAGCAGGTTTTTCCACCTTTGCTTACACTAAACAAAAAAACCCGAACACATAATCATTTTTAACATCGAACCAACACAACAGAACTTTGCAAACATCATAAGGATTAAAAAACAATCCAATATAAGTGACATCTGAAAACAATTCTGTTCCATGTTTTAGTTTCATTGTGGATGTTGACACATTACAGTTTAAAGATGACTCAGCTAGTCAGTCTGCTACGTATAATGTGTGTTTCAGCATATTGTATACTGGCTATTTTGATATACCTTCACCAGTCACTGTATTGGGTACACGTGTTCACCTGCTTGATTAATGCAATTATGTCGTCAGCCAATAACATGGCAGCAAGTGAATACATTTAGGCGTGTAGACGGGTTCCAGATGACCTGCTAAAATTAAACTGAGCACAGAATGTGGAAGAACGGAAATTAAACTGACTTTAAATGTGATGTGGTTGTTGGTGTCAGACATGTTAGTCTAATTGTTTCAGAAACTGTTGATCTGATGGGATTTTCCCCACACAAACATTACCGGGGTTTACAGAGAACGGTCTAAAAAAGATCCAGTGAGAGAGAGTGCCCTATTGATGCTAGAAGTCAGAGGACGGTGGCCAAGCTGCTTTGAGCTGATAGGGAGGCAACAATAACTTAAACAACCACTTGTTACAACCAAGGTAGTGAGTGGGGCAGAGATGCAGACAAAGTGAGTCTACAATTCACACAGGCAAACTAAAACTAGGAAAATGTTGCCTGGTCTGATGAGGCTCTTTCTGCGGCAACATTCAGATGCTACTGTTAGAATCTGGCCCAAACAATGTAAAAGCAAGGATCCACCTTGTCTCAAGAGCCACAGAACAAACCTAGAGTCAGTTAAAGTTCCCACATAGAAAAGCTGGAAAAACTACAAACTGCACAACTAGTGGGAATAACAAGAGGTTAACAAGCAGGTTTTTCCTGCTTTGCACACAGTGGACAAAATGCCCCGAACACACAAGATCACAGGAACAGAAGGCAGATCAGCTTACTGTCTTGCAAGAAATAAATGACCGTTTCCACAGAGAAATGTCCCTCAGAGTGACAGCAGGGTAATACATTTGTTATGTTTGACCGTGACCGTGGTGCGTGACTCAGACTCGGTGACTCACAGCCTGGCAGAGGTTATAGTTTTACTCTCTTACATCCGCAGACGCCCATTAAAACAAACCACATGTAGCAGTAGGTGGGTGATCACAGAACAGCTCAAAATGCAGCATGTTAATAATCACAGATAGTGTTTGTTTCTCCAAAGCATGTGTGATCATCGCTTGCTAACAAGACAGACCCTTTTTTTTGATCCTCTGTCAAAGAGGGTGAGCCTGTGATTATTGCACTGCAGCTAAACCCATGTCTTTTAAGCACGAGTCTCACATTTGTGCCACAGAGTGAGCGTACCTGTCTGTGCAGTAATGCTGCAACAGAGTAAGCCACTGTTGCTATGCTACCGCTGAAGTATGGAGACAAATGCATGTAATGACTAAATACTGTAACATATAACAGTTTAGATATGTAGGTATTTGCAGTAATAGCAGTTATTATGGTGTATAGGCACCAAAGCAAGTGGTGTCGATACTTCTAGGAGTATTATAATCATTTCTTTTTGTGTCCTCAAAAAGAGCTAATGCTTTTCTTAAAATGAATTTTAGATATCAGCACTTAGATTTTACAAAATGCTCCAGAGATCAGGTCAGTCAAACTTGAGACTTTAGTGAAAGGTTCAGACTGAAAAAAGAAAAATCCCACTCCATTAAACATTTTTATTCTACGATTTGCAAAGTGTGTTAGCATGATTCAAGTTCAAAGTAATCCTTAGTTATGCTATACTAGGCCCTGATGTGGCCTTTTCATTCACTGTGTGAAATGTGCTGTTATAGCTGTTTTTCCTTTAAGGACCTGACTTAAAACTCATTTTCAATCCACTGTCTTCTCCCTTAAAAACAGAAGATTTGAGCATAAATACGTGGAGCTTTGGTACCTACAGCTGAAGCTATTTAATTTAATTCAGTTTAGTTTGATTTATATAGCTCCAAATCACAACAACAGTCCCATCAGAGCACTTTCTATTATAAGGTAAAGACCCTACTATAATATAGAGAAAGCCCGAACAATCAGCACTTAGTGACAGTGGGAAAGAAAAACTCCCTTTTAACAAGACAAAACCTCGCAGAGAGCCAGGCTCAGGGAGGGGCGTCCATGTGCTGTGATTGGTTGGGGGTGACGGAGGGAGACAAGATAAAAGACACGTTGAGCCAGAGATGAATAATAACTAACGATTAAATGCAGAGGAGCGTGATGGTGTTTCATCATCAACATCAATCGAAGAATCAGCTAAGAACAAACATAAAGAGATTTTTAAAAGTGATCCCAGACAATTATATTTCTTCTTCTATGCAGATCTGGACACAGAAACAGTGATAGCAGTCACCGCCCTCGGTCACTTTCTCAAGAAAATGTTGATTTCTTCAAGCAAATTTGGTTCGAAATGTTTCATAAAGGGGCTTTTGTTCCTCTGTGTAATCACAGATACCACAATAAGGAGCAATTAAAACTCTGTATATGTCTGTGTCTGTAACCAACACTTTTATAACTTTTCTCTGCTTTCCCTCCCACCACCTTCTCCTTCTCTTGCAGCCAACAGTGTCTGCATCTCACTATAACGCTCTGTTTGGTTCCCTCTCCCAGCGCCTGACATGCCGGCACATAAAGATCTTTCATTTACTTTCCCTGGAGTAAATGTCAGAGATGATTTCCAGAGGGACAAAATATAAACCGCCGCAGAGCGATGCAGGCCTCCCCAAACGCGTGGGCTGCACCATGAATTGGTTTGCTTCCTCTCCGCCGCTGGGGATTATTCAGGGCATTTAGAAGAACATACTGTCAAAGCAGTTAAAAGAAAGGGAAGAAAGAAATAAGAAAGCATAAAGTCTTTAATTGGCAAAGCTTGATACTGCCTTTCTTGGGACCTTTAATGTCTCATCCAGCGCTATGTGCGAGAACAAGTGCTTTCACAAGCATCTAATTAGAGTGGCTTGGCAGTAACTTGTCTACATTCACACACTATGCAGCCCTGATTAGTCTTCTCAGGCTGCAAATTAAATGCAGTGGAGAGTGTTGCTCGCCCGTACGTAGGTCTGTTTATCTGAAACCAGCTGCGGCTTTATCAACTGTCATGGCAATGCAACTGCAAAGGAGAAGGCTTGGAAGAGAGGTGCAGACAAAAGCAGTACAGACAACAGCAACTGAGGTGAATATTCATATTTAAGCAGGATGGTCCATTAGGAAGCATTTACATGACAGTGGTCCTGCTTTTGGAAGCAATAAATCTCCACTGTATGAGTCATCAGTGGCTGCAGTGTGTATTACTGTGTGTGTTGTGTGTGCAGTGTGGAGAGGAGGGCAGCTGAGGTAAGTTATGTGGAACTAAAACCATCTGGTTTCGTCCTCATTGCAGAGAACAGAAATACCTCAACTCGTCACCAGACACGCGTAACAGCCTCTCATCCTGTTGTCATGGCAGTAAAGCGCAGGACGGCAGAAAAATACTTCTTTGAGTAGGTCAGATATTTATGTTTATGGCTTCCACCAAACAGCTGGTTTTGTTATCTGATAATTACACTACATGTACCAGGCAGAAGTGCGGGGCGCGCACAGTCTTTCTAATATATAACCATCAGATCTGTGCAAACAGTCTATGGATTATAAATTAACGATTCAATATGAGTGTCATCTGAGAAGCTTTATACTGAAAACTAACCTAGTTGTTAGTTCAACCATGTAAATATACACAGTACAGTCCAAACATGACTCCGCTAGTCATTTCTCTAAAATTTTTGCGACAAACATATTTCAGCATATCATATCCCACTCACCACCGAGCCTCCGATCAGCTGTGTGTTAATGCAAGTATCTGATCTGTCTATCACATGGCAGCAACTCATGGTCTAACTCTAACCTGCTGAAGTCCAAACTGAGCATCAGAATGGGGGATGAAAGGTGATTTAAGTGACCTTGAATGTGACACGGTTGTTGGTGTGACACAGGCTGTTTTGAATATTTTAGAAACTGAATATTTCTGTCATGGTTTGCCGTTTGCTGCTCTGCTTGCTGTGCTCACCTTCTCTGCCAGGGGGCGTCTGGCTATCTGTGCCATCCTTGACTGCGCACTCACATGCTTCTCACCTGCTGCTCATCTCTGCTGTTTACTCCAGGCAGTACCTAAGGCCTCGGTGGAGTGTTGGTCCTCGCTGGATCGTTGTACTTACTTCACCCTTCTTTTGGACTGAGTGTGTTCATTATCACGGACTGACTGAAGTGGGGTGCGAGTGAGTTTTTCCCCCAGCCCTGGATCTTCTCCCCACATTCACTGTCTATATGTACATATCTCACCTGCTGCTGTAAATAAACCCTTTTCTGCTTGCGCAGCTCAGTGTCTTGCATTTAAGTCTTGCCCAGTAAATCGTGATAATTTCAGAAACCATCACAACGAATAGTCTAAAAAAGAAAAAATGTCCAAAGAGCGTCAGCTCTCTGGGTAAAAATGGGTTGTTGATGTCAGAGGAGAATGGCTAGACTGCTTTGAGTTGATAGGAAGGCAACATTTAGTCAAATAACCACTTGTTACAACCATGGTATGCACAAGAGCATCTCTGTATGCAAAACATGTCAAACCTTTAAGCAAATGACTCACAGCAGCAAAAAACCTCAGTGGGTGTCGTTTCCATCAGCTAAGAAAGAGAAATTGCACAATAAAAGACCCTGAAAACACTGCACAGATCCATGCTGCTGATCACGTCCAACCCTTTATCACCACAGTGTTCTCATGTTCTGATGACTGCTTCCTGCAGTTAACACATCATGTCCCAAAGATCAAATCATCTCCAGCTGGTTTCTTAAACATGACAATGAGTTCAATTCACTCAATGCACTCTATTGGAGATCTGGAGCTAGATCTCATTAA
This sequence comes from Hemichromis elongatus, assembly GCA_015108515.1. Lineage (NCBI taxonomy): Eukaryota > Metazoa > Chordata > Actinopteri > Cichliformes > Cichlidae > Hemichromis > Hemichromis elongatus. The sequence continues at coordinate 22,553 of VUQR01024856.1, read as the reverse complement.
AGTAGCTTTAAAGGCAAAAGGTGGTCCTAGCAAGCTCTACCTAATAAACAATGTATATCAATCATTCTTTCTATATGTGTAATACGTACTATATTAATAATTTCTTGAAACATTATTTAACATTAAAAGTTTAATAATCTTCATGATTTTATAACTGTGTTGGCGATGTCTTCTAAAAATGGGAACTTTGGAGCTGACGCTGCTGCTACACACAGCTGGAGCGGTCTCTGGATGGAGTCAGCGAAGGAGTTCATGAACCACGTGGACCACATATTGAACAACTAAGCAAAATAAAATATCAGCAAGTGATCACTGAACACTTACAGAATGTAACCTAATATTTAAGATAAACACAAAGGAAGAGCACTAAAAATCTTTATTACAATACTCCAAGATGCTACATTAAGAGTCACATGAAACTTACTAGCTGTTTACTATGAATCGTGTCTCACATGTGGAACTCGTCTTTTAAATGTCCTTTTTAAACAAACACAGCAAGTTAGGCCCAGTTACAGTCATAGTAACGTCATTACAATAATCATCAACCACAGCAAATGCCAAAGTGAGACTGGTAGGAGTTTGCTCTCAGAGGCATATCTACATTTCCACTTTCTAATATATCCTCAATGGCTAATGGCACCGTCACAGTAGCTACTATAACGTCTAACTACCGTAACAGAGGAGGAATCATTAGCAGATTCATAAGGCGGCAAGCTCTCCTGCTGCAATACACAGTATTTCACAGCAGCACGTCGGATAAACTATTTCAGTACATGTCACTCACGTTACAGCAGCAAACATATAATCTTTCCTGTAAGGAGACAGCTGATACAAGAAAGCACTGAGGAAGCCTGTATATGCGCGCGCGCACACACACACACACACACACTGAGAAAAGTACATTTGAAGATATAACCAACTGTTTTCACTTTTTGCCTTAACGTCTCTTCACTCGGGACGTGCGACATGATCAAAACGCAACGTCCAGATGAGCAGAACGCCCTTTCTGGCTTTTCCGAGTCACATGACGGAGCAGGTGAAGCCGCAGCATTCTTTCAGCAGCGTCAGCCCGGTTTTAGTGAGAAGCGGCGCCGAGGTCTGCTGGGATTTAGACGCCACTTTTCGATCTTGCGAAGCGCCTGAAGTGTAAAGGAGAGGACGTGACAGTACAATCACCACAGTAGGCTCGTACTCATTCACATTCACTGGTTACTTAACTGGCTTCAGTAGTTAACTGCCACCTTTCTGGTTAGACTCACCTTTTGCAGCCAAAGCTTTGGGAAATTTGGACTGTAAGAAGGCTGCCATTTCTCTGTCTTCCTCTCTCTCCCTGTGAAGGAGAACATTTTCTCGTTAGTTGCTGTGAATTACAGGGTTTTAAATTTTTATTACATCTTGTTAAACCACCCCTGTGCTTGTTTAAGAAAATCCCAGGCTGTGGGCATCACAGCATCCTCGCAGTTCAGTTTATTTTCACATTCACTTTAACTAATGAGCGGAGGTGACTGTCACACTCCTGCTATGTTTTGCAGACAGATTTTTCTCCAAAATAACAACCGCTAGTTATCAGAAGTGACAGCTGATTTGTGAGTGATGGTGGACATGCTATCATTAATTAGGAAAATATACAAAGGGGCTTCACAGGAGCTGTGCTATATGGAGGAATAAGAACAAATAAGTAATTAAGGCTTTAAAGCTGCGTGCTCTTTTTTTAGTGGAAACATCACATGAAGGATCGGATTATTGTCCAGATTCTGTCGCACGGCAAAGGCGGTGAACTGAAGTGCTCTGAACCCTGATAATTAATAATAAACTGTAGATTTAAAAGGCAAGTCAGGAGATGCTTTTTGCTTTCTGACTCGAGATCAGTCAGGATAACAGAAGAGCGGCACTCAGACTTTCCATCTATTAGCCTCACCTCAGCCTTTCAAACTCTACGTCGTCCACGAGGAAGTCTCTGGTCTCCACCAGCTTGTTGATCTGCTGCAGCAGCTTCTCTTCTCTCTCCCTGTCCTCCTTTGACTTGTCTTTGTCTGTGCAGCAGTCATGAGACAAGCCTTCTGTTAGAAATTGCAGTCACTGTAAAGCGTATCAACAGACTTTACACAAAAAGGTGGATGTATCCGCTGTGACAGCGCGTGTTACTTTCAATGTGAAGCTTTAGCTCCAACTCAGAGCATTACCTGCTTTATCCTCTATTTTACTCCCACTTTGGACCATTGTGTTGTATTCAGTCCGATGAGAAACTAATAAAAACGTTGTTATAAATGTTAGCGAGGTGAGCGAGTAGGGACATTTTCACCTTGACTTCTATTTGAAACCACAGGAGTCGACCAAGAAAGCCGATTCTGATGCTCTTCTGCACATAGTGGGGGGAAAAATTACTTTGTCCTTTTGCTGTAAGTTTGCTCACTTCCAAAGAAATGAACAGTTTGTAATTTTTTTCTGATAGTTTTACTAACATAGTTTTTCTTTTTTTGGTAAATTCACTTAGTTGCCAGAGAAAGTGTCTTTTCTCTCTGGGTTGCCATCTCAACTTAATGAACAGAAGAACGCGAGTTTTCCTTCGACTACAAAGAACCAAAATTCAAGTGGAACACAGAAAAGGCTCCAGAGGCTCACTGTTGCTTGACCTAAAAAACCTTTCTTTTAAAGTGTTAAAAAAAAAAAGTGTTTTTTATTAACAGCTGAAGATGTGCTTAATTCACTCCAGTCCTTGCTGAACTGTGTTACTGGAGACAGCTCGTATCTTTTCAACTATAACCGAACGAACAAGAACTGCACAGGGCCCGTTCACAGCACGCTGTCACCAGGTGAGAGTCGACATGGCGAAACCTGAATGTGCGGGCTACTTTTTAATTTACCTGGAATTGAGACGAGCTTCTGCAACTCCTGCTTCAGCCTTGTGATTTCTTTGCAGAGCTGGATGTCGTCCATCCTGAGAGAAAAACAGACAAATAAGGAAAACATGTCTTCCCCAAACTTTAGATAACTGCAGTAAAACAAGCTGATATTCAGGTAAAAAAACAATTTAGCTACACTTGTCTTCACATGGGCTTTAGAAACAGAATGTTTATGTGGCAGCATGTAATTCCCACCTTACGTTACATAAAGCCCTCTGTGTGACAAGTGAATGGGTTTATCAAACAGACGCCCACTGGACTCAGATGACAGTGAGGTCTGTGGTTTATTAGCACAAGTAACACCACCACATTGCCCTCTGTGAATGAATCACACCCAACAATATCAGATCTCATTTCATCCTCTGACTCTGATGGCGATTTCAAAACAACAGGGGCTGGTTGCATGGGTATTATCTGTGTGTGTGGCCTGCTATAAATAACAGTGGTGTTAAAAAAGAGGAAAGTGACTGTAATAGGTGCTCTAGGCTGCTGCTTTAATTAAATAGGTTCCACTTCAGTGTATTCCAGCTGTATATGTGTCGGTGTGACTCATAGGCTCACAGTGACGCGTTTATGCAAAATGCTTGAAAGTAGGAGTTTGTATGAACTTCACAGAGAGCCTGAAGGACGAGGCTGTATCAGCTGCCTATAAGAGGACTTCTGTGGTACAAATATGAACATCATCATAATAAACCCAAACAGTGTTGGATAATAAACTAGACTTCAAAGGTTGAGTTTGATACTTTTTTCTTTCCTGAATTACAAAAACAGTAAATTAAAAACGAATCTTAAGCTTGGACCTGGTTAACTTAAATTCAAGACTGATAACAAATATCACATTTACACTTAACTTTGTTATCTTTAATGTTTTTAGTCTTTAACCTTTGCTACCCAGACAAAGGAGAGCCCTGAATCAAAGGCTTTTATCCTATTATCTATTCGCTAATGCAGTTCTCTAATAGTTATCTAAACCATATTAACTGGTTAAAAAGATGTGCTGTAAATCATTAACAACAGACTGTAAAGAATTAACTTTATGACCTGCTGAGTTGTTGACATTGGGCAAAAGCAAACTTAAGGTAGCTCTTCAAGTCTCAAGCAACCCTTAATTTCTTTACTTTTTGCTTGGAAAATTGAAACATTTGTGCAGTGATTTATTGAAATGTGTTCAAACTTACATAGAAACAGTCTCGAAAGCAAAAACAGAGTTTCTATAATTGCAGTGACCTTGAAAGTCAGTATTTGGTACGACCACCTTTATTCTAGAACTGTTATGGCCGTTTTTCTTATGCAGATTTATCATAGTTTCTTTAAGTAGTGTTCAGGAAGAGTTCTCCGGGCTTCTTGAAGACACTGAAAGTGCTTCTTTGGATGTCGACTGGCTTTTGTTCTGTTCTTTGTCAGGATGATCCCACACTGTTTCAATAATGCTGAGGTCTGGGTTCTGGGGAGGCCGACCCATGACTACTTTGTGCTGTGTTAAAACTTTTATACATGACTCTACACAGTTGTATGAACGCTTATTTGTAATATAAGTCTTAAGTTATAACACCATCCACAAAGTAGATTGGAAAGTCATCAATTAGCAGTTATTATTATAAAGGTTTGGGTAAATAGCTCTCTAAATAGGAAACAGCTAAACTTGTTGTTTAAAAGTCTAAGAAATAAACTATAATAAATCTTCCTTGTGTCATCAGTTCCATTTCCATGTAATCTAACATGAACAAGTGAAGTCAGAAGTTTTACTTCTAAACTTAGGAAATGGGACCATATGTTGAGCACAATAAGTATCAGTTGAAATCTGAACTAGTCTTTGTGTCTGTAACAGATCTGGCAGGTTGGGTTTCACTCCATCTCTCCTGGAATGGGATGAGAGCGAACCCTGATTTAAAAGAAGTCTGGAACTACAAAAATAACTGCACCAGCTTGATTTCTGCATGGAACCATCCATATTACACCATCCGCTCTGTTGTTATCTGACCCCCTCAGAATCAGCCAGTTTTTTAAAATTTCCATTTTATTTATTTATTTTTTTACAATAATTTTTTACTAGATTTAATGAAGCCATTCCTAAACAGAGTAAACAAAAAGATTTTCCTGCTTGATGTACTTATTATGCCGAGACTCCCAGCTACATGGTAAGTAAAAAAGTAAAAATGTGGCTTTAATAAATGTGAGTGAAAATAAAGGAGAGATAGGAATGATCAGTTACCAACAGTGGGACTGTGCATCACTACTCACCCTCTGAACATGGCTGAACACGAAAACAGTCGATATTTCTGACGTTTCACCAAAAAACACAACAAAACCCAGAACAACAGTGATTATTTTTAGTGTTTCAATTTCACCATATGGCCATTTTATGTAGTGCTGGCCTCTGTTTCTTACTCTGCTGCGCCACGATAATGAGAAAAGACCAGCAGGAAAACAAAAACAAGCTTTCAAGATCTAACAAAATAAACAAACTGTGGGTGTATATGCGCTGTTCGTCTGCTAAGGCCTGAAATAGCACGGCTGTTTTCCTCACTTCCATCATCCACATGGCTGCTCCAGCCGCTGATGGTTGACAGTTGTGATGCATCATCTCTGACTCCTGAGGGGATCTTAGCAGCGTCTTGGTGCATTCAGATCCCTGAACTTTAAAGTTTTGCTGTGTATGTGGCAGCAGAGGACCAAACAGTAAAACATCACATGAGATAAAAGAAGAATATTTCATCCTCTTACAACACCTCTCCCCCTCCAACCGAAAACCAGAAACCCTTAATAAATAACAAAACTAACCAGACGCAGTGTGGATTTCTGTGTCGAGCACGTTTAAATGGACCTAACATGAAGAGTTCTGGTGAACAGGCAGATCTTACATGTATCTCAGCTCCGACTCTCTCCGCACGAGAATGTCTCGTATTCGTTCGATTCTGAACAGCTCTCCTTCGATATCCTCGACGGTGATTGTGGAGTCGGCCATGGAAATGACATCATCTGCTGAACGACAGACAAGATCAAAATGCAGCTGTTTGGGTCTGATAATGCACCTTGGAGACTCCGGACATGAAAACATACAGAGGACCTGTTACGCTTTTCCTTATTTTTAAATATGTATATAAAGCTGCAAAGTAGTATTAAACACAGCCAAGGTTTTAAATGATGACCTCAGAATGTAAGTGAGTGCCCTAAATGCTCCGTTTTACCTTATTTTTTCTCCTCTTGGGTCTAAATGAAGTCAGTGAGAGCGGTTATCTTTAATACCCTTGACAGGTCAAAGGTACAAATATAAAAAAAAAAATGCTGCAAAGTCACACAAAACACAACAGAAATGGAATAAAACACAATGGAAATGGAAATCTCACAAATATTTTGTGGCTTTATTGTCTTTTGGGGAGACAAAGCAACAAGCTAACAGTAAACATGTATCTACAGTATTATATAAACTGTGTGATTAAACGCACACATCAGTGGCTTCTTTTTCTCCATCACAGTAGAGACGAATCCTCTGCTTTTTTTTTTAAGCAAGTCTCAGCCGTACCGTCACGTTGCTGTGTCCACATAACCACCTTTGTCAGTCATGTTTTCTGGAAATCTTGTGAACACGATAACTCAAGAAAGATGCCGTAGGTGCAAACCCAAAAAGCTCAGACGGCTTCAAATATTGGTGAGCTTGCTCTCGTCGTCAAGGTCAGAGGTCAGGTTTTCTTATGATCTTGTGAATCGTATAACTCAGGAAGGAAGTCACCTAGTATTTTCAAATATTTACCATAGCTGCATGTATTAAGAGGCTGAGGTGTAGCACTGATGGTCATCAGTATTTTTCTATTTGCTGGGGTTTTTTTAAGCTGCAGTGCATTTGACCGCTCAGGGCCACCGTTTCTGATATCAGCGCAGAAGCCCCACCCACCTACTATTCAAATCTTATATTTAAGGGGCAGCCAATCAGACAAAACTAGCTTGAAGAGAAGGAGAAAGAGCTAGCACAGTTTGTTTAAGATGGTGGGTAAACAGAGGGCTCCAGCCTCCAGGCTAGTTAAGATAAATAAGGATTATTTTGAACTGTGACTTCTGCAAAGCTACTCTGGCAGAGTAAATAAAAACAACAACAACAAGCATGATATGTGCCTTTAAGGTATTTTTGTTAACTACATTGTTATTATCCCTAGGAATCCCCAACCAATCACAGAGTGTGACGCGCAGTCGTCACAAGAACAGCAGATTAATATTACCAGGCATGACGTGGTTTGTGTGTATAACTTTAATCTATGTATATTTTTAATATTTAAATGTAATAACAGGGCAGGTCTACCTAATAACTTTACAACTGCAATTTTTCAAGTGATCCAGATGCAGAACTTTGGTATTGTAGGTGCTGATTCAGGCTCACTGCTGCTGTTCGTGCACATCAAAAGCAAAGTCATGATTGTTGGCTTGTTGCATACTTCCAGTTTTTATTTTAACTTGGCTGCAACAATGGACTTTAACATGTAAGCCATGTGTTGCAAATTTCTCCAGGAAAATTAAAATCAAGCTAGTTAAACCCACCTTGGGTCAAAATCAGCATCCTGCTATGATGTGATCAGAGCTTTGTGGATACTTGCCCCTAGTAACTCTCTGCACATCCCTGAATAACTGCATTCCCCACCCCGCTCCCGCAGCCTCCTACTCCTCACCAGGAGCGATGAGTCATCCAGCAGAGCTTGGATTGGCTTTTAATTACCCGACCTTGTGTGAAAAGATACTACAATCACACTGACTCACCGGGGAACAGCGAGCCAACACAAACACACAAACCCTTAAACTCCCCGCATGGGGATCCCACCGCTGTTCATCTACATATTAATTATCAGCAGGTGTTTGAGTGTTGAAGAAATCTGCATGCGTTCCTTTTCTTGTCATTATTTTTTCTCCGAGCTCTCGGGCGAGCTCCGAGCGTTCTGTCAGAAACTGTTTGAAGCTTTTTATTTCGCCCCGTCACCTTAAATTATGCACGTTTTACTGGTTTCGAGCTCCCGATCCAAAAATCTTCGACGTCATTATTTTCAGATCTTTGCTGCTGCCAACTCTAACTTTTTTTTTTTCCCCCTTTTGAATTTTGCTACAGTGTGTGACAAAACTGAAGGTGCAAAGGCCCACAAGCAGCTCAGCAGCAGCTGAGGGTGACTGCAGCAAAGACCAAACAGAGCAACACAAGCCAAGAAACACAGCATTTAGTGGCATCCAAGAGTTCCAACTTCATCCCACTAATAAAAACAATGCTCATATTTAAAACACTCGGTTTTCTAATTACTTCTGAGTCTCCAAACGCAGAGAACAACGCACAAAAATGTAATTCCTAAAACAATTAATGAACCCCTTTGTTAAACAGAATCAGAATACTTTAATAATCCCTAAGAAAATTATGTGGGTTACAGTTGCTCCAACTGTAACAGACTAAACTAATTTTTAATACATTACAAAGAATACAAATTTAACAATATTACAGAGATGAAATACTTATGATTGACATTTAACTTTAACCTGTGAAACTTTGTCTCTTAACCCTAAGCTGAATTTCCCCCACTTCAATCACAGCTTTAATTCTTTTGATTTAAGATTAATTGTGGTAAAATTACAATAAAGTCTCATTGTCCAAATACTTATGGAGCTAACTGTATACATCTGTATATATCTGTTCTCGTTCAGACTGTGCAATATCACCCAACAATTCATTAAATGTTTGTTTCTTCTCACCATCATATGCTGCTACACTCTCTTCTATCCAACTGCACAATACTAGGACACTTTAGAATCACCTGCACTGACAGATAAGCTATTTATTTTTCATAATAGTTATATTGTTACTTCTTCGAGCCACTTGATATTATTTTTGCACTATCCTATTGTATATTATTGTATACTAGCATTCTTATTGTATTTCTTATATTGTATGTATATCTTATTCCTCATCTCCTCTGTCTCTCTTACTGCACTGAGCATGTGTATGACAAGAGAATTTCCCTCGGGATAAATAAAGTTCTTCTTATCTTATACAAATGTTCCCACAATATATATATTTTTTTATGACTTGCTTAAAATGTTATTTTAAATAAAATGTTCTAATTTTGGTCGGCATATAAACTATAGCTGTTGGGACTACATACTGGGAGCCTTTGTTTGGTCTGCTGGGTTTAGACAGTTGGATCATTCTTTCAGTAAGTAAAAAAAAAAGACACCAAACACTCTGCTGTTCACGCCTCAGCTGAATGCACCACTTTTCTTCTTCTTGTGTCAAAGAAACGTGAATATGTGTAGATTATCTTCCACTGTGTTTCATTTTTTTAAGAGAAAAAAGTCAATATAGCAGTCATCAGTTAAAGATATTACTCGGGGATCAATGACACTATCCTTTAATGACCAAATTAAAGGATTACTTTCAGGCACATTGCTACAGACCTAACTGCTGGTTGCTTCACTTTGCTCTTACTGTCATTTGTATATTTATATTTTTAAATTTGAGTATATCAATGAATGAAAAAGAATTGTAATAAAAAAAAAAAAAAAGGTTTACATTATTTGTCTCTAGCAGATGGGATTAATGTTGATAATTGAACTATTCTGGTAAACTTCTTACACATAGCCCCCGGCCCATGGGAGCCCTAGCTACGGCCCTGCTGACATACAACTTTAACATGATGCTCACAGTGGCAATCTTCAAGGATCTAAAAGTCTGCTTCCTTCCTTGATCACTTCTTGTAGTGGCAGCACACGCACGAAGACAAACTCAAACACGACACACAGAAACTCACTTGCTTTCTCCGCCGCTTCATCCACCTGCGTCTCTTCCAGAGCGCCGCACACTTGAGGGGATTTTCTCTCTTTTTCCATTTTCTTTTAAAGAAAAAGACACTTCTTGTTTCTATGCAGAGGAAATTCAGAGATTCTCACATAAGCCTAAAATGAATATTAAAAGGTGTCCCCCAGGTCCATGCAGCATTGCCAAAACGTGTGAGGAAACACAAAGAGAGGACAGCCGCCAGCTGACGCCGAGTCCATCCAGTCCTACAGCCGTGGATCTCTAAGCATGGAAAAAAAAAAAAGGAAGCTGTTGCACCTCATGCGAGCTCCGAGGCTCCACCTACTGACTCACAGAAGCAAAGCAATTAGTGCAAAATGGGAAAATTATAATTAAATCCATCAATAGAAAAAAAAAATCCACCAAACTAAATTTGTTCTTTCACACTGAGTCAAATTAAGATCTTAAAGGATGTCAGATTATAAGGAGCCTAAAGCCATGCCAGGTGATATTTATAGACAGCAGCTCCTGTCATGAACGTACTCTTTCACAAACATGGGGAATGAAATCTGTTTATAAGCAAGTTCTGCTTTTTTAAATGCAAATCTTAACGGACTTCACCTTCATGGTTCCCCTCTCAGACAACCATCATCATTAATGTTAAGAGCAGTCTATCTCAGTGTGGACTACCATGGTGGACAAAAAAAAATCGCTATGCAACTTTACTGACTGTTAGGGAAAGGCACAAAGCTCACTCCTCCTACACCTCAATTTAAAACAACAAAAGACAACAAAGGTTAAACAGACATCTGCCGTTTTAATGGTTTCCTCCACTGTAACCACAACGGTAGCATCCAGCTGTCTTTCATCATGAATTTTTCATCGAGCCTGACTGAGTTCAGCTCTCGACAAACTGGAGAGAACTCGATTTCACGCAGGCGGGCCCTCGAGGCAGCAGGCCAGATGTTCGGGGAGTGCAGCGTGCGTCTGGCCGCACGCTGGAGCTGCCACCGTGCCATAGATAGCCATGTCTCACAGCCAGGAATCCAGCCAGACACTTCACACATTTGTTGCCACTAGCCCAGAAACACATGAAAGAAAATGACTCGCATTCATGTTATATGACAGGGCAAGAACATCTGGAAGCACGACAGAGTGAACACCGTGAGTCGCACATTCAAGTTTTTAGTATTTACTTTCAGGTCATACAAACTAATTAGCAATAAAATTATTCAAAACCCCAAACACATAACAATCATTTCTTTTTTTATACACCATTAAACAAAATATGTACCTATAATAATCTTTCAGCATAAAACAGTTATCTTATGGAGCCCTTAGATCCATGATAATGCTACTCCACTGCATAGAAATTAGATGTTTCGCACTTTTAGGTGAAGACATAACCTGAGGTAAAATATCAGATTTCACAGTTTTCATTTGGAGACAAAAAGTTTTGGGGATTTTTTCCCCCACTTACAGCATTCTCACAGACTGTATACAAAAGATGGACTTAGGCAGTGTTACTCCCCCGACTGGTTTTTAAAGCTTTTAGTTCAGCAGTTTGGCCAAAGCCATCTTGAGCAAGGTTGAATGTGACTGAGAAACTGAGGACTCTGTGGAGTTACACTTGTACTTGTAAAGCCATGTACTATAGTATACTCTCATTTATTGTTTATTTTACTCTAAACTGGACCATAATTTTACAAAATAAGAACATTTGATGCTCGCAACTGAGATAAACTCATTGGAAAAGCATTTATGATAAATTGGGTGAGAAAAAACTTCTCTTTCATATAGATTTTTATATAATTGGAGTTCTTTCTCCAAATGGAGCATTTGCCCCCTGCTGGTCACAGCAACAAATGCATATTTATGGTGTCACAGGCTACATCCATTTTTTATAGACAGAGAACATCTAACATGAGCAAAAGTATAAATTAGACAAATAAAATCTTACACAGGTGGCTTCTGAATGTATTCACAGCTCAGGACTGTACAAGTCAAGTCATTTTTACACAAGCCATTCTGTATGTGCTCAAGTTATCCCAGTTAAATACACGTAAACAAAGATTTTCATCTCGCTTAATCTATATCCTCAGATCAGAGGTTAGAGTCCAGAGGGAGACACAAAGCTGATAAGTGAGAGCAGTCATTGGCTATACCTCCATCTGATTAACAGCAGGTTCGGGTGTGGTAGTGCAACAGTTTGGCCTCACCTTTTGCACACGTCTTGTGTTTATACACCTTGAGAGAAGCTTCCATGCTTCCATTTACACAATACCTCGGGCTGTTTAAGCCGCCCGGTGGCACTGAGTAATTGATTTGCTCGCCTGTAATTCTGCTGCCTTGTTTGCTTTAGAAAACAATAACCGCTTATGCAAATGTACATTAGTAAAAGCTCAGGAGGCCCAGAGATGAATCCCAAAATCCATCCGTACAGCTGACGCTGGCAGACTGATAAAATAAAATAAAATAATGGAGCGGCAGATTGGATGGCATAATATTTAATTCTGATGGAAAGGTAATGAGAAGGAAAAGTCAACACTTTGATTGTAATTAATCCTGTCAGGGTGGGAAATCAATCACCCCAATCTGGACTGTGCAACTGCAACTTGGCGATGAAGAGTGACGTGTCTTTAAGCGAGGCTGCAGAGCTGGAGGGGAACGATGATTCCCATTTCCATATTACTAACAAAATCTGATGAATTTATTATGTGACAATGAATGTATTCTTCTTATTCACAGAATTGATTTATGCTCCTATAAGCTTTTTCACTGTCTGGAGGTTTTAGTGGTTTACCCTCCTTCCTTTGTTGTTGTTGCTTTTGTCATTTTCCATTGCTTTATCAAGCCAGTCTCTCTCCTGCTCTGACTCTGAGTCACTGGCCTCACTTGCGTCCGCTGCCAGCAGGCGGGAATAGTTAATCCTGCGGTGGTGGGGGGCTTTCCACTGGAGCAGAGGCAGGCACACACACCACACCATCAGAACCATCGCCAGTCCTCTGAACATCCACCTCAGCCCGATGCTTTGGGCCACAAACCCTCCGGCCAAACTCCCCAGTGCACTACCCAGATGAATAGAGAGGGACTTGTAGACCCTCCTGACACTCCTCTCAGCTCCAGGTGTGGCGATGTCCTCACATTGGAGCTTCACTGCCCACCAGAGGGCTCCGCTGCTGAAACAGCTCAGCACCTGAGCAGGCAGTGCAGCCCACGCTCCCCAAAGGAAAGAGTAGTAGAAGCACTGCAGGCCGAGACTCGTGGCTCCAACTGCGAGCATCCTTCTAGGGCCGAGCAGCCTGGAGACGCGGCCAGCCATCAGAGGAAAGGCGGCCTGCGAGAGAAGAGCGAGGGCAAGAGATAGTCCCATGTGCAGCTCACTGCTTCCGCAATCCTGCATTTGCCACAGGAGGAAGTTATCGATGGCTGAGTTTGCCACCCCGACCAGCAGGGTGGTGAAGATGCAGAGCACAGCCTGTGGGGAGCCGCGCACCAGCTGCAGGGCTTTCAGGAGTCCGCTGGTCCTGTCTCGCTTCTTGTTCAGGTAGAGAGGAAGGGACATGGCCAGGGGCAGCACCAGCAATGCCAGGCTGGCATAGCAGTAGAAATGCACCACACTCCTCGGCGTCTGACCAGCTATAAGGCATGTCAGTTGGCTCACCAGCAGGCCGGTTCCCCCAACCCCGCATGCCGCTCCGAGTACCCCCCACACCCTGGTGCTGCTGTAGCGGTCCGAGGCGTCTGCAAAATCTAAATATTCATAGAGGCCGTCGTCTACATTCCACTCCAGGGGGGCGGACACTGCTTCCCACACACACACGATGATGAGTATCAAGAAGAAGAGTTGATGCTGAATGTCCATTGTCTTCAGGCTGTCCAGGAAACCCGAAGAACTCTTTTCCGCTTTCTCCTCGATGGGCTGCTCTGACTTTAGCTCAGACCTCTTGTTTCTGACTGCCAAAGAGCTGCTGGAACTCTTAAGCACCTCTGATTCATTCTTTTGTGGCACATAAACAGGAGGAGATTCAGTAGTATGACTGTGATTGTGATGATGTGAAGTTTTATTTGTATTCACAGGAGCTTTTGTATCAGCGGCAGGAAGATGAGTGACAAGCGACTGGGGAAGATGAGGTTTTGGGCGGGATGTTACAGGATCAGTGCTGTTCACTAACAGTTTATCACATGGATTTTGGGTCGGGCCGACATGCGGATCTGAGGCGTTACAAGCCCATGCGTGCACATCCGTGGGCGGGATGAGCAGGAGGAGCAGAGCGGCTGCTGCCGAAAACACGACGGAGCCGCAGATCACCGCTCTTCGCTTGTTGTAGTGCTTGGAGAGCAGGCTCGCCGCGGGGCTCCACACCAGCGTGACAAAGTGCTTGGTACCCATGATGATGCCCGTCATGGCAGGAGTCAGGCCAAGCTGTCTGAAGTACAGGGTGAGGAAGGGGAGCAAGCATGCTCTAGTGCAGGAGCACAGGAAGTTAAAGGTGCCAGCCATAGCGAGGGCTCGCTTTATGTCAATCTGCTTGATCCTCTTCATGTTTGAGCAGCTTAGAGTCTGTCCTGCTAGATTTCACATGGAGCGATTCAAACTGAGAGAGACAGAGAAAATATAAAAATGTAAGTGCCGCTATTTCAGTCTTTTGATAATAATTCATTCTGAAAAGGCATCAGAGCTTCTTGAAGTAATCATGTTTAGACTGCAGTTATATTCCTGAATCGGCTGTAAAATTTGTGAAAATGTCCATCACATCTACCTAACAGGGGTATAAGACATGGGTTTATAACTTGCCTCGTATGGCTCAGTGTGAATACGGTGCACAAGGATATGTTTGGGATCATTACCTCCGCCAAGGAGCAGTCTTAAAACTTAGAACCTATAAATCTAGTAAGTGTGGTGTGCAGCATATTGACAGCATATAGATATATAGGGATCCTAAATATTATGTTCCTTTGACCTCTGACCTCTTCATCCAGGTAAAAAAAAAGTTAAACTTTTATAAAATGTCTTTTATCTTCAGAACTGTGCTTCAGATTGTGCTACCTTTGTTTGTATTGGCAACAATCAGGAAATGATGCTGGTGTATGAGGATTCTAAATATCTCTACAGTTTGCGTCCAAATATCACGTCACATTTGACCTCTGACCTCACGCTTACATTTTCAGATCTGCCTTTTTTCAAGTTGACCCTAGAATGTGTTACATAGTTAAAGTATTGTCAAGATGCCAAGTTGGTTAGAAATATACTGCAGTATAATATTATTCATGTCCAGTCATTTAAAAATGAAACCATATTATCCATTACCCGCTCACAGATAACGCGTGTGCAGACAAAGTCGACACCTGTCACCTGTCATGCTGTCCATTAAAGAAATATTAAATGCGGATATTTTAGTCATATTTTTTTTTATTATGTTGGCGATATAGAGTTGTTTAAATAAATAAACGGACTGCTCCAGGTATCCAGGCGATTCATATGAGGTTCCTAATGTGGTGACTCTAATAAATAAGTTGAGGGCTGACCCTCGTTTATTTCGTTGTAGCTTCGTCAACATCTATTTTAATTGTAACTTATTTACGCTCACTGGCGAAGCAGACAGACTCAAATAATCGCTCTACAGCGACTTCATTGTCTTTGCGGAAATAAGCTGACACGAAAACAAAAAAAAAACAAAAAAAAACGAGGAAGTGACAGACTGTCAGGAAACCACCCGTCGGGCTGCACGCACCCGTAACTGCAAGACGTGTAGGACAGGACTAGTCCACGTCACGCCAACTTTATAAAGGAAGAAGAAAAAAAAGTTAAACATTTACCTTTTAAATTCTGCCCAAGTTCCCTATCCTCTTCTGTCGATCATTTCCAATCCGCGACTCCACATTTACGGGTTTGAACCTTTGGTGTTCTGAGCGCAGGACACCTGTGACGGGTACGCGCTCAGCAGCGGCAGCAGTGCGAGTTCACACCTGGAGGCGCAGATTCCCACGACTACAGCTCCTCCTGTTGGTGTGGATGCCTTTGTGCGCCGCAGCAAGCACCATCGCAGGCTGATCAGAGAGTGATGAGAGAGCTTCAACTCCTCTCTTTGGATTTCTAATTAAACGTTATTAAAGCAGCTCATGTGATTTGAATTTTGTATTTGTCTCCTCAGTACAGACTGAAGATAAAAATCTTCAGTAGGAACCATTAGAGTTAGGATGATTAGTACTGACGCAGACTTTAAAATGACCCTTTTTTGGGGGGATTTGAATCCCCGGATTTCTCTTCTTTTGAGCAATGGAACTTATGTGTTTGTTTTCCTGGATCATGACTCAAGCCACGAAAAGCATCGTACAGCAAGAGTTTGATAGAAAGCAGTAAGTACCAAACTCCAGTACATGCTGTTTTTTTTTTTGTTTTTTTTTACACCTCTGCTCTCTAACAGGTGTCACTTGAGAGGCGTAAAATTCACATACATCAAGAGGTTCAAGTCACATATATGTTTCCAGTTGTTTTTTTACCACCCCAGTATGTGACACTTTCATCTCGTCTGCGGGATGCCACAGGGAATTACTGTAGTATTTCACTGCACTGATTAAGTTAAATTATGACATAAAAAAATCCACGACCAGCTTATAAAATATGAAGTTTATTAGTGAAAAACACTCACAGGTAATGAGCACTTTGATACTTGTAGTACTTTGTATTTGAAGCATAGTAACTGGAGAGGTACTTAAGTAGAGCTTTTATACGCTAACCGAACAGTCAAAGCACATTTTACTGAAAGCCTCATTCAACCATTCACGTCCATTCATACCAGAACTTTTTTGGTGGATGGATGCATTAGGATACTTCAACATGCAGACTCGCTCTGCATCCTTAGTTAGTACCTAACTACTTTTTCTCATGTAGAGGATCTAACCGCTGACTGTTAACTCTTATCACAGTATTTGTCAGACCTGGCTCAAGCCCACTGTGACCCTGAACTGTGTGATAGGTTAAGAAAATGGATGGATGGATGGATGGATGAATGATATCCTTTGCTAATGTAACATTAAGATGACTGTGAAGCAGTCAGCCTGTGTCCCTCAAATGCTGACACCAGAGAAGCTGTTGATTGGCAGTGACATGGCTTTGTCCAGATACTTGCTGAGTGGCAGCTCTCGCTCGCTGCTGATGGTGTACCTAGATGTAATGTTGCATCCTGGGTCCAAGCACGGAGAGATTTCTAATCTGTAAAATATCATGCCGTGTGTTAGTTTTATTAAAGGGTGAAAGTGGACAAGTAAAAGGAAAAGAAGCATAAAATTACTTTTGGACATCGGTGTATGTCCTGCCGGGGTCTTTGTCCAGACACACGCAAAGTGTTCGTTGCTCCATCGTCCTGATGCTGATGTTTTGCGTTTCGATTTTCTATCATTAACAGATTCAGTTAACAGTTGCCTTCAGAGTACAGCACTACAATTGCATCATACATAATGAGATATAACTAGCCAATAATCCAAGGCAGAAGAGAATAACGTCTTACTGTGTTGTATGCTGGGTTCAGACTGTCAAAACTCGCAGTCAGGTAACTCTCCCCTAAACAAAAGGAAAAGGATGACTCGGTTTTTTCTCCAAATTATTCCCTTTTCACTGAAATAAAGCAAACAAACAGACAAAGAAAACCAACAACGAACCTAAAGCTGAAGCTGCCGGCTCTGAGGTGATCATCACGCGCCAGGTCATAGATGCCTCTCCTTTAACAACCCGTTTGCTTAAAGAGGTCTGTTGAGAACATCAGTGAGTCTGTGTGCAAGTGTTACAGTGTTAATGGGTGTAAAAGGATAAGGGGTGTACCTTTGTGTAGCTGACCGAGAGAACCACCCCAAAGAGTTCCATTGATGACTTCTTTTGTCGTACAGAGGGTCCCCCTGTCAAAGACGAGCCAATTTATGTCGCCATCTGTTACCGTGGTGACATCAATAGCCGCGCATGCATGCACAGAAAAAGATTCACACACATACTCTGCTGCTGGTCTTTAAGGTGTCTGAACTCTGGGATGTCGGCCTCCAGGTGGGACACAAACAGCTCCACTGAGGCCGGCTCAGAGTTGAAGCGGGTCATCTAAACACACGGCATATTTAATCAAATCACCAAACAGTGTGAATGAACGAATGACAGCACCTACCAGACTCTACACTGAAGTGAGCGCCTTGTTTCAAAGAGAAACTACAAAACTTAAAGCTGTAACATTTGAATTTGTTTGGAAGCAGTGAACGAGATGGAAAGACAATCGGACAGCCATCGGCCACTTTGTTAGGCACGCACATTCATCTGCTAATTTATGCAAATATTAAATCAGACAACCAGCGCATTTAGGCAAGTAGGCATGTAGGTCAAGACGACCTGCAGAAGTTCAAACCGAGCACTGTGATCTGAGTGTTTTAGAAACTGCTGGTCTGCTGGGGTTATCCTAGGCACAGAGGAGAATGGGCAGACTGTTTTGAGCTGATGGGAAGTAAATTTTTACTCAAATAGCCACTCATTACAAAGTATGCAGAAAAGTATCTCTGAACACATTGAAGCAGATGGGCTGCAGCAGCAGAAGAAAATGCAATGGCTGCTCTTGTCAGCTAACAGCAGGAAACTGAGGCTACAATCAGAGTTAGACTACATTTATAATTAGAAAGGGTTCACCAAAACTGAACCTTATTTTGTGGCAACAAACCAAAGGTGTGGCCTTCTCTGAGGAAGGTTTCTAGCGTCTTGATGAATTTGTGTTGCAAAGAATGAAGGCAGCTCAAATTGGAATAAGTAAAGTGTACCTAATAAACTGGTCACTGAGTGCATATACATGATGTCACCAAAAAGCTTGTGAAGTTATTGTGAACTGAGATCAACATCTTTTGTACTCGGATTTGGTCCACCTAGTGAATAAAGGTAAACATTTTCTCCTAGCCCAGATTTCTTCTCCACACACTATATGAAAAATATTTTATGCTAACACTCGGAAATTTTTTTCTTCTTCCAAAAATAACACAGCATTCAAATGAAACCAACATGAGATTATTAACAATCATTGAAACCACTACATTAGAAACAGAGAAAATGAACTGAAATACACTGAGAAGAATCCAAAGATACAAATAAAACTAATGTGAAAAAAGACATGACACAGGAGGCCTAATGCTAAATATCTAAGTCCACATATCAGCAGGGAAACATTTTTTTTGTCCAAACTACAGCTAATGCTAATACTCAAAAAAGACACACAGTTACAAGATTTGACACAAGTCCAGCTTTAAGTAAGAACAATAGGCATCATTTACTATTATTTTGTTTTTAGCCTAATTTTCTGCTACGATGTTTGACACATGAAAAGCCATCCTTGCTCTTTGCCTTCCACGTTTGAATGCATATAAAACACAGTATCTACACATGATCGCTCTGCTGTACCTTCACTGAATAGACCGGGAGGTTAACTGGCTGTGTGCCACAGCGAAGGTAGTAACACAGGGTGTCCAACAGGTAAAGGTTCAGCTCTGACGGTTTCCTGGAAACAGAAGGCTGTGCAAAGGGTGGAGAGGATTAGATGAACCCTATATTGTTATTATTAATAACATTTCCTCCCTACAGTTGGTTACCAGCTCAGGTAGGGTGGGGATGGCAGCTCCTAGACTGCTAACATTCACACTGTACCATGGATCCAATCTCTCCAAACAGGACGCCAAAGACAACCTGCTCTCATCCTGTGAGGAGTAGTAAGAGCGGCTTAGTCCTCTACACTCACACCTGTAAGAGCTGCTTTGAATGTGTCTGTGTAACTCACAGGTGGACTCTGTGAAGGCTCTGCATCAGAGACTGGGATGTAGTACAGCTGCAGGTCTAGTTTCTTGGTCAGCATATTACGTTTGGCCTCTTTCTTTCTGGAAAGTTTTAGAAAAGTTCATTTAAAAGTGGACATACACACATAGACACACACTCCAGTATTTTGGACCCTCACCGTATGACGTAATAAGCCTTGGTGAGCCTTCCCAGGGTGCTATCGTCCCCCAATACCACCACTCGAGCCGTGTGACTTCGTTCCTCTTTGAGTAGAGGCGCGTTTCCGGTAACCTCTTCTTTCATCTTCTCCTTCATCAGACTCAGTTTTTCTGCAGACTTTGTGTTCTTCAAGGCTTTTCTCCGTTCAAACGCTTGCTTCGGAGCGCTGTAAGGCGGCTGCTCTGCGTCGTCTGGGTCCTTTAAGTCTTTCACTATCCCGCTGTCTCTTGAGAACCTTTCTTTGCCATCCTTGCTGGAGGTGGAGCTAGAAGTTAGGGCAAAGTCTACCAACAGATTCCCTTAAGGAAAGACAAATTTAATGTCAGTTCCAAGTAAAACCTTCTTGTATGTGTGGTAAGATTATAAATATGAAGCATCAGTTCTTGTTTGTTTGATGGGCTCACATAGCATCTCTTCGTCTGTCCACATAAGGAAGTTCATCTCTGGCAAGGGCACTGTAGTGCTGTGCACAGGACCTTGTTCATCATTCATTACATCTGAGAGAAGTGGGTGAAACTATTATTATTATTATCTCCGCTTAGAATAACTTGTGTTATACAAGACTGCATGCAGACCTTTTTCAGAGGCAGCCAGTATGTCTTTGTATATCTGCTTCAGTCCTTTCAAATAATCTCCACGACTGCCGGGACCATGCTGTAAACTCTGTTTCACAGCTTCAACCACATCCTGGAAATATCGCTTCACATCATGGTCCTCCAAAACCTAAAAGAAAAAAAATCAGAGGAACACATTAGATCTGAATAAATAGTTTGTTAAGAATAAGAGAACAAAATGACACAAGAACAGTCAGTGGAAACCAAATACTTTCAGTGCCGGACTCAAAAAAGTTAGTTTTGTTAAGTTTTCCTTTATTTTATTTTATTTTTCCGAGCAGCACATGTTATTTTTATATTTATAGAAATCAAGCCAGCCATTAGTCAGTCTGCTCGCATGCACAGTTTTGCTTAAATGCTTAATTGCATGGAAACAGAATAACAAAAAGCAAAACATTCAAAAGAATCACTTTACAGTGATTTTTTGAATCCATGCGGTCATGTTTGGGAATTCTGAGGATCAATAAAGAGTTCAATCTGCTGGCAAAGACTGTATATGAATGATGGAAATTACCAGCGTTGCAAAAACTAATGTTCTGTTTTTAAAACCTCTACTATGAAACCTGATTTATACATATATACCCTTTAAACTAATAGGTGATTAGTTCATGTAGCTTATGTTTAGATTTATATACACAATACATCTGGGATCATGAGCATTACTGGGATTTATCCTCTGGGGATCACTACTGTTTCTTGGTCCAAAGCACCCACACGGATGTGTTTACCTCAAGACCTTGAGCCAGTCTGGAGCTTTGACAGGTCATTTCTAGCCCTGTCTGAAGCACACGGAAAAGCACACTTTTCTCCATAGTCCGTGTGTTTGTGAGCCGGCGTGACACGTCCAAGTATGCTCGAACCGTAGCTTCCAGTCGAGCAGAAAACACAGCTGGGTCTGCGAGTACAAACACTCTGGAGGACACAAGCAGGAGACGATAACGTTGCCATATATACAGTAGTTAAATCATTCTGATAGCGGATGGAGGTCTTTGAATACGGTCTGCTTACTTTTCCCTCACAGCAAAATGCTGACTCTTGATATTTTGCTCTGCGATGACTCTCTTCAGATACAGCGATCCTGTAGAGGAAATGGTTTGTCTGGTAAGAGCGAGGGCGGATTTTAGTTTTGAGGTAATGCTTGTAAGGATACGTGATACCTGGTGCAGTCATTTCCATCTTGATGCTCCTCAGAGTGTGGAGAGCCATAGTGGAGTAAGGCGATGGCAGTATCAACAATTTGCCCAAACACTCGTATGCTTTGTGATAAAGGCTTTTAGGAACTGTGACACCTGACTGGATATTGAATTACAGAAAAGCCTCTCAGTCTGTATTTGTACATTATTTATTATTTTCATGAACAATATCATATTTTCAGCTTTGTGTTGCCAAGTGCGTCTTACCTGAATGACTACATAGTAGAGAGTGTGCAGCACTGGGATGATAGGCATGTAGGTTTTTGTTTCATGGACCTACATCACCCAAAAATGTAGTATTTGAATTTACTTTGCACTTTTTTTAGGCAGAAGTAAAGAAAAGAAAGTCTTTAAACGCAAAACTGAAGCTTCTGCACATCTGCATTCATTTTTAAACTTGACTTTGAAAATTCAGATGAATTGATCACCTTGGAAACTCTTGTTAGCTTCTTCTCCAGCTTTTGGACCAGAATTGAGATTAGTGGAAGGCTGCAGGAAGGATTGGCTTCCACCTTCCTTTGGAGGCTCCATACTAGCATTCCTGCACATCAGACAGACAGTAGTTTTTTTTGCATTGTCTCGCATAAGTGTGACTGCTTTTCTCCCTTACCCTGGAAGAGTCTAACAGTCTGTTCTCAAAACCTAAATTATGGATTTGATCAGCTGGTCCCTGAATGCAATTGACACCCTCTTCTCGAAGAGAAGCCTGGGTTCGGGAGAGCCTGAGTCAATTGAGGACATTGAAGACATCTACATTTGGATTCATGATAACGGGGTTCTTGCTGATCGGAGCTGGCTTGGCCCTGGCTTATCGAAGAATAAAGAAAGCGGAGACGGCTGCTCAAATCCCCAAAACGCTGCCCGCTATGCTGATTAAAACGGTGAAGCAAGTCGTGACTACTCAGAATGAGCTCATTAGAGGTAGCACGGATGACATCTTGGAGAAAGTAGCGGATGCTGTGAGTACTGAGACCCAGCTTTTTAACACCAAATCTGACAACATGCTAGAGAGGCTCACGGCTGTCGCGAACACCCGGTCTATTGAGCACAAAATGGATAACATCTCGGTGAGGT
>VUQR01024855.1:10701-22393 GCA_015108515.1 Hemichromis elongatus | reverse complement strand
GCAGCTGACAGCACACACACACACACACATACCAACACACACACACACACACACACACACACACACACACACACAAGCACAAGCAATGCACACAAGCAGAGCTGACTGCCAGAGATGGGCGAGGGCGATAGAGAATGTGATCATAGGAAGAAAATGTCCTCGATGTCAAGTCTTGTTTCTGCAGCATTTTCTCCCTCAAAGCTCAAGGGTCAAATAGGAATCTGTCCACATCGTGCAGTGTAACCGGAGTTGTGGCTTCTGGCATTAACATGCAAACTGATGCTGAAGGTTTCCCACTGTTTTTAATAACACTCTGCATCTGTTCTCTTCTTAAATCGCTCCCGATTATTTCTTCATGACTTCGAGAGAATTTAATAAGGGGGTGAAACGTCTTCACCAGGTGATCTTATGCCATGGATCCTCTCAGCGTGTGTCCGCTTCACCTGCGAAGACTACACCTGAAAATGTTTCTTTGCACCTGTGTTATGAAATGGCTTCCTCTGTGCCAAATTCATGAGTCAGAAATCAAGTTTAATAGGGGGGGAGGAGGAGTGCAAGAAAAGGAACGGCATGGGCGTCTCACACACAACAGAACCAGAGTAAAGTGAGTGGATTGGATGTGGTGCAAATAAATTTCCAAAAGGTGACTGATGGTTCCCATGCTGAGTACCTCACATCAGCTGTAGGGACACAACAAGCTTTTAACTCTGAATTCTCGAAAGAGCAAGCTCTGCATGAGGCGCACACATGGTGCCGTGCAAAACTCTCAAACCATGTTTGTTCCATAGCAGCCATAGTGTCAAGGTCCTGAGTCACTGAGTTTTTAGATTTCACAATTTGGTTTTATTTTTAAAAATCTTCTGGTGATTCTTAGTTTGTCTTATTATTCCTTGCTTCCTGCTAATATTTTGGTTATATTGTTCTTTATGTATTTTCTCAGTTAGTTAGTTTATATCTGTGTTTTCATGTTTAGTCGTCTCGTTTCACTTCCTGTCGTATTTTGGCCCTTATTTGTCCTCTGTTCCTGATGTTCAGATTTACTTCTCCTCATCTTGTTTCCTTGATTGTCTGCACCTGTGTTGTTTCCTGCAGCTGTGATCACGTCCTTGTGTAGCCCCGTGTGTATAAATAACAATTTAGTTTTCCCTTTTTATTTGTTGGTGTGTTATTTAATTCTGTTTCTCATCAGTTTGTTTTCCTGCTTTTACTGTATGGTTTCCCTGGACTCTCATGTTTGCCATTGTCACCTGTTGGACTCTTCTTTACTGTAGCCCATGACTGGTCTGCATTTGGGGGTCCACTGCCTCACTCTACAACATCATACAGACTTGCTTGTGATTGAAAAAAAGCAATAGTTCTCCAGGCTTTTTGGTGATCTCTCAAAGTTTTTCTTTGGAGTTTGGGTGTATTTTAACTCATTTTCAGTTCAGTGCTTGTGCATGAGCAATATTATGTGTATCCTTAAAAAAATAAACTAAAACTATCTATAAAAGATAAACGATATCTGGAAGTTGTGTCCGTGTGGGAAAAAGATCAGGCAAAGACCTGACACGGGAGCTGAGAGATTTATCTGGTCCTTCAGCTGATTTATGTACTGTTCACTGGTCCCTCATCAGAAATGGTCTCAATGGAAGGGCGGCTGTCATGAAGCCATTTTTAAGGAAGGGAAACGGGGAGAAACGATTGAGGGGTGAAAATTGCACAAGAACTGGACTGAAAATCATTGAAAACAAATCTTATGGAGTGATGCAATCCATATTTAAAACTAAGGTACAACAGCGAGAGTCTGCAGCCATCTGTAAAAACTCGGTGGAGGCTCTGTTATGGTTGTATTTCAGCCACTCGTGTTGGAGAGGCTGTCATAATTAATGGAATTATGAATGCTGTCATGGACCGGTCTGCTTGGCATTTTTAGATGATTTGGAAATGTGCAAAGGAAGATTAGTGGGTATACTGGACAAAGCATGTGGAGTAAACATTCGGAAAAAACAGATGACTAAAGAAGAGGGATGGGGTGAGATGGAGGAATAGGATCAACTGTGGATACCCATAGAGGTAGCAGCTGAAAAAGGATAAACAGGACAGCATGGGAACTGTTAAAGATGCCCATGCACCATGTGGAAGAGGATTAATATTAGCACTGTTTTCTCAGCCTGGAACTTATAGTTCTTCTTTGGAGGAAGACAAGATTATGTTGCTTCTCCAGCACACACCTAAAAGTAATTCTCAACTTTGCCCCATTATACACACCACCACAAAGAAGATAAAGCCGAATTGGACTGATGTGACCTCCCAAAAAGGATGAAAACTCGGATTTACCACATGTTCTAGCTTTCCTTGGGTCTAATTTCCCATGACTCTCACTTTTCCAGCTGTCACACAACTCCCTCTACAAAAGCATAGGTGACAGTAAAGGCACCTCACAAAGTGTGCATAACAAAACCACCAGTCTTGTCTTTCTACTGCTCACAGAAACTGTCGTTATTTGGAAATAAAATCAGGTCTATTCTCAACACGACAGGAGCCATCTGAAAGCTGCCAAATGATGATTCATTTCCAATAGAATCTCGTATTCAGGTTTAATCTATTTAATTTTGCATTATATTTCCGTGAAATTTCATATTAAAGCCATAAATTCTAATAAAGGCAAAAACATGCTCAAAGGCACTTGGCTGCACCAACCAAAAAGAATCTTGGCATCTCTCCCATCAGCCCAGATAATTAACCTCAGTTTAACCCCTCAAATCAATGAGCAACTGACATCTTTAACAGGGCTCCATCTAATAACATTTTCCATTGTTACATGATTATTTGACTGGCAGGTATGCTAACGGGTGTCTATCCCCTCCATCTATGGCCCAAAGTTGAGTTTTTGAGTTGCTTGTCTTGGCTAAATGACAACCAGAACCCCAAAGATGCTCAATGTTCACATTTGAGAGGTTGAAACCAAAGTATGTTTGCCATTAATTTATTTTTTATAAATGACCCAGACACTCTGAATATTTTGGGATTATTTTCTGTTGATTGCGAATCACGAATCACTTGAGCGCTACTTTAAAATGAGCACAACTTGAGCTGTTGACCATCTCACAGTTGGACTTGAAACATTACCACTAGTCGTCTCTGTGTTTACATGTACCCATTAAAATACAGCAAACTCTTTTTACTTTCATGGCTCGGGATCACTCTGGTCCAGCCAATGAAACATTCATGTGTTCCCCCGGAGGTACCGTAGCTGTGCCAGTCCAAAAACTTCTAAGAAAGATCAAGGAAGTATTACACTTTCTACGCTGACTTTGTCCACAATTTTCATGCAGCACTGCCTCTGTAATGCTGTCGCCATGAAAACATCCTGGAGGCTCAGCTGACTCAGATGCATGTGTCAGAGTAATGACACATAAGCTCACCTTTCCTGTCAGTTCACTATAGTGTTGTTGAGAAACACAGCAACAACAAAAAAAACCCTTCAGAAATACTTCAATTTCCTTAAAAGTGCACCTTTGCATTGCAGTTTCAACAAAATCCTTAATTTGTAAATTCATTTACACTGACAGCATTAACAGTAATTACCAGACCGGACTGTTTGGGTGTTTCATTTTTGTACCTGTGACGTCGAGTGGTAGGAAGTGTGCCGGTGTGTGTCTTCCAAGGTGCCAGCGAGGTTTTTCAGCGACAGGTGGTCCAGTAGTGGCCGACGTGGCGGTACTGCTGCTACTGTTGTTACTGCTCCAGCCCAGAGGGGGCCGGTCTGAGCTGCAGGGGGATGGAGACGGGGACGGGGATAGGTCGGTAATAGACCTCAGACCAAACACAGAGGAGGGGGTTTCATCTTCGTAGAGCTGCTTTGACGCTGGCTGCAAGAAGAAGAAGCAGAAGGGCAAAACTGCTATGTCATCAAACAGTGGTGCACAGTTTCACATACTGAATCGAGAATATTTGAAAGGGTCTAATTTCCCCAAGAAAATATAACCTGTTAAAAAGTGCTGTCGATTTGTCACTTAAATGATACATTTTTTGCCCACTCTATTTCTCATTTTTGAATCATGAACTCTGACCTTAGCTGTGGCCACCAATCCTTTAGATGTTGTTCTGGGTTCCTTTGGAGTAATTTTGGCAGAATTATCACATATTTTTAGTTAGGTTATGTTTGTTTAATATTAAAACATGTCATATAGGTGTTATACCATGGTTATTTGGATGGATATGTGCAGGTGAAAGATCAGTATTTGATCAAAATTCTTCTTCTGACAGCTAGAAAAGAAGCGATCACAAGAACTGGTGTTCTATTATTTAGCTGGATGTTCAAATTAAATAATAAAAAGGTTATTTAAAAAATAAAACATGCCATGTAATATGGAAAAAACAAAGAAATCAGAAAGTTGGCAAATACTTTATCGTAGTACTGTAAATCCAATCCAATTCTATTTATAAAGCACTTGAAAATACCCAGCACAGGAACAAAGTGCTGTACAGATAATAAGTTAAAAAGAAAAAAAAAACAATAGAATAACAGAAAACAGCAAAAATAAATAAATAAAACACATAATACATACAAATTAAAAATTAAAGCAGCCCTATATTATAAAAAAATAAACCCAACATAAAACAGCATGGAATCAACTAAAATAAAAACAAATAAAACCAACATGTGGTGTTAAAGGCCAGGACAAAGAGGTGGGTTTTCAGGAGAGACTTAAAAACAGGTAGGGAGGAAGCCTGTCTAATCTCCACAGTTTTGAGGCTGCTACAATATAAATACGAATCCAGCCTGTTTATTTACTTAGCTATTTTTTAACCACTTGTTACTGATAATTACCTTTATAAAGACTAGGAATGTATCTACTGTGGACTTATGGGCTGAAAAAAAATCTCATATTACATTCACTAACAGTTGAAATGCTGGACACATTCAAATTACATCACATTACCTTTGGACATCTAGTCGGTATAAACTAATGTAATGAAATAGATAAATGCTACCATAAGTAGATGTCATATCATTTGACAATAAGCTTATATCAGTCAACAATGCCTATATGTTCACACACTATATTTTTGAATACTTCATAAATGACTGTTAGCTTTCACATTTGCACATCCAGCAGTTGTGATCTATATATGTCATTATTAGGAGTTGTGAAATTAAAGTAACTTGTTTTTGCTCTGTTTAATCAAGCAAGCTAGCAAGTGCAAGCTCGTACCTTTACCTGACAACATGTTACTAGGCAGGAAGTGTAAAGTTGACCTGTTCATTACAGGATGAACTTTGTATGAGTCCCAGTTCAACACAATCCTTATTTTTCATGACCTGTGGCTGGGTGTAGCTCTTCAGTTCATCCACTGTTTTAAGTCAACTTTATTCTGATTGGTTGCCTTAGTTTAATGGAAGGTTTGAATATATGGCGATATAATGATTACCCATTGTCAAAGATTTCATACAAATCAAGTTTTTGAAAGCTAAAGGTTTTATTTTTTTAATCAAAAAACAAAACATAGAAAAAAATCATAGTTTCTGCACTCATTGAGATTATTTGAAAAATGTTTCAGACTGCCTGCAGAGTAAAAGAAAATCTAACTTGCTGCTTAACATCCAAATAATTTTTGTCAGTTTCCTTTAGTGAAATCCAAAAGACTGTCTTCCCCTTCAGTCATGATAATGCATCCCGAGCTCCAGTGGTTCAAATCTAATTTCCTCACAACAAGATCTCCATTTCTCTCATATTGTACTACACTTTCAAACTCTTTTAAAGTTATTGTTTCCATTTTCTGCCCGAGCTGCTGTAAAAATTAGCCAATAGAGCCCTTTTCCCCTTTAAACTGCTGTTATTGGCTAAACACAAACAAAACAAAATAACCTCAGAATTCAATTTGCAGTAAAAATCAATAGAAGCAAAATCCTGTAGGTTTCCAGACAGCCGGCGGAGGTCATCTACTCATCAACCTCCTCCAAAATTAAATGTTTTTTCCCCTTTAAGCAACTTCAGTGCCTGTAAGAGGAAGGATCAGTAGGCTAGATAAGCAGTCAGCAGGGTTACAAATCAGAGAACAAGAGAGGCAAAATGCTGTTTCATTTTCACCTGTCTCATAAAACGGAGAGAGCTAATGCAGAGGAGAGACAAGTGAATCTGGAGTGAATTAGAAATAAAAAAAAAGAAAAAATTAGATTTGACGGGATTAGCTGACAGGGACGGAAACTGACAGAAGAGCAGAGACACTGTTAGCTCTGTCCCTGATGGGAACAGGAAGGTGCAATCCCAGCTGTGAGGGAACGGGCATCTGTCAACTGTCTGCCATTAGATCTACAGTATCAGGCACCTCTGCCCTTAAGCAAGGCAATGAAACTGTCAAGGCTGCTGCAATGCAGGAAACACTCCAGTCTATCCTCCGCCTCGTGAGAGACGTGAAGCTATCTCGTGGGAATCTGCCATACTCTAATTGAAATTAGCCCAAACAGAGAGAAAGGCATTAAGTTAAGAGAGCTCTTTAGCAGCTCGCTGAAGGAATATTGCGTCAGTCGGTGTGCAGGAAATGTGCAGCCATCTTGCAGTAAAATCACTGTGGGAGTTCAATGAGCTGGGGAAATAGACTGAGAAGTACTAATGGAAAAGGGAAAGAGTGAAAAGAGAGAGGATCTATCTATAGCTGTAGCCTCTTTGACAAATTGTGATCATAGATTATCATTGAGACACCCTGAAGCACTTTAACATCTATGTGTGCATCCTCTTTCTCGCCTTCAAAAATCAGTCAGCAACTCCCCAAAGTGCGGGCGCCGGCTGACAAGAAAGCACTTACGTCACATGCTATTTTGATTTCTTATCAAGTGCTAACGATACTTCCATCTGGAAGACACTAAATGGTTTGGCATTTGTTTGTAGAAACCTGCTGAGAGTGTGAAAAGGACGATGACTAATCCTAACAAATCTGAATGAAGGGGCGGGATATACGGCGCAACAGTTCTTGGATAATTCGGCTTCATGGGAAAAAAATAAGGGGATGATGACAACAGCAATGAGGCATTTTGTCACAACACGACTTTTAGCTGTAAAACCGTTTGATATGCCAAAGCAGTAATTTGTTGGAATAGTGCATTGTGGCGCTGATTTGCTGAATTAAGCTGTCCAACGGCCAATTAGATGAGATGCTCGTTCTGAACTTCAAGTTACGATCATTAATAGAAAAGAATCGAGTCTTTATTATAAGTCCTCATTGACCGGAGCATATTTGCATCTGCGATCAGTCAAGTACAAACAGAAGAAGTTCACATAATAAAGAGGCAATGCGCATACAAGCACAGCCATGTAAATGTGAACAGAGACACAGCAATTAGATGCCAAATGCAGACCGAGTTTCCATTTGGCATGTCGTTCTATAACAAAAAGAGAAATTTTAGGAGCTTTGTTAATGCCACTAATGGCTAAAAAATAAAAACGTGATAGCAACCTATGTCTAACGGGGAAAAGCTAGTAACTGTTCAGGGACTGCACTGAAGTTTTTTAATGTCAGTGATCTATCGCAAGTATTTGTGACAGCGACTTTTGATCGCAAAGGTAACTGTCAGCTGGTGAGCGCAACCCTGATTCCCTGATCCCATCCAAAGGTGACGATACAACCAATCATTTGCCAGATGGTTACCAGACCTGTTGTAAACTACTGTATACGACAGCACAGTACAGTAAAAATATCAGCCACCAAGTTGCATAATAGACTTGTGTAGACAGTCAGGAAAACTCTGTAGATCTGTGAAAGAAATTTGGTCAGGGTCACAAATTTTGTTGAACTTTAGGGCAAATCTATTCTATAAGTACCACTTGGTGATAATATGTCTACTATGTCTTCTCTACTACAACACAGCTTCGGCATTAAGCTCAGGACAGGTCTGACCTGTTGCTTCTTTAAAGCAGCCAAAGTTAATAACATTAATCATTTTATTAAATCTGACGTGAGTCCGAAGTGTGGCTGGCCTCTCCCTTAGAGATAAGGTGAGAAGTTCAGCCATTCGGGAGGGGCTCAGATCGCTGCTCCTCCACATCGAAAGGAGCCAGCTGAGGTGGTTCAGGCATCTAACAAGGATGCCCCCCGGGCGCCTCCTGGGTGAGGTTTTCCGGGCTTGTCCCACTGGGAGGAGGCCCCGGGGCAGACCCAGGACACGCTGGAGAGATTATATCTCTCGGCTGGCCTGGTGTTCCCCTGGATAAGCTGGAGGAGGTGGCAGGGGAGAGGGAGGTCTGGGCTTCTCTCCTTAGGCTGCTGCCCCCGCGACCCAACCCCAGATAAGCAGAAGAAAATGGATGGATGTATTTTATTAAACTACCATGTATCTTCTATCTCAGGTCTAGCTACTGTGAACTATTAGTTTTTGAGGTCCTGCTATGAAGAAGTTCTTATCTTACTGTTTGAAAGTTGAGTGGTCTGGACCATTTTCCCCCTAAAGAACCAGGAGTTTTTTTGTTTTTTTTTTACAACCTACAGGTATCGCCTGCTGGCGACAGAGAAGAAGACTACATTCACTTCCCATTTCACATGTAGAAGCTACAACATCATTGTCCTTATTATGGATCTTACTCAGGAACTGCATAAATCTGACACTCCCCGAGGGCGGCAGCCTCCCTCAGCAGGACAATACCACAGAAGAACATGACAAAAAGCCTCCCAGTCCGATCATGCATGCACAGATGTGCTGTCTGATGAATAGAGGCTCTATCCTGCAACCCAAAGGACATAACAGCTCCACTTCCAAAGTACTGGTGCAGGTTCAGAACACCACCAGAGGTCCTGCGTCCATACCCCAGCAGCTAGCTGTTTTGGCAGCAGGAAGCAAAACCTCACACACTTATGTAGGTGGTTTCAACCTTGTGGCTAATCTGTGTATCTCAGATCTTGCACCACAAAGCTAACTCACAGAGCAACAAAGAAAACTCCTGCATAAAAAAAGACAACCCCAGAAAGAAAAAAACAATAAACTAAATGAATAGCTGTTGCTAGAAAATGCTCACCATTTTCATATTTTGAAAAAGTCTTGAGGATTACAATTTTATTTATAGCTGCACTCTCAAGGTCGATAAATCAAATTAAAATGATGATTCCAGTGAGCATGAAATGGCAAGATACACCAGATTTAATCAAAGGAATGGGCTTTTGTGGGATATTACATCGAGGATGATCGAAAAATAAAGAAATGCAGAAAAGAGACAGATTTATACTGCCTATAATTTTATTGTAAAGGGGAAAAAGCCTTTAAAATGAGGCAGGTAACATAAAATAAATATCAAGCACTGATTAGAAACAATAGAGAAAGAAAATAAAGTGTGACCACAAAAGGGCAGATGGAGTGGGATGGAGTAGGTTAGCGGGAGTTTAGCGGGAATGTGAAGTCTGGTGTCTTGCTGTTCCGAAAAATGAAGAAGATAAGTGAAGTGGACACAGTGTGTGTGCGTGTGTGCATTCAGCAGAAGCACGGTGAAGTCAGGTTTCACAGGTTTGGAGGTGGAAAAAGAGCAAGTTTAAAAAAGGAAAGGTGGAGATTATTTGGTGCGTTTCCTTGTTAAAGATGTGCAGCTTCAAATAGCTGCATATAAAATCTGAGCTTGGGTGTTTGTTCAGCAGAGAGGTGACATTTTGGTGTGACTGAGCCTCTTGATCAAATAAGATGGGTGTAAACACGAGCCCGCATGCGTGCGTCTGTGTGTATTTACCAGAAAGATGAAGTCGGGCCTCTTGTTGTTGAGGGAGATGGGTGATCGGCTGAGGGAGGTGGATGTGTCGTCGGAGCTCTGTGAGGACGGATGCCGGAAAGTCTGACCGGTCAGCTTGGTGTCGTACAACTGCTCCTCAAACTCTGCAAACACAGAACGGCAAAAATAACCAAAAAATATAAATGCATTCGTAAACTGGCATTCTGCTGCATGCATGCAACTAAACTAAATCTTATTTGCATGCTTGAAAGCGGAGATCAGGGACGGCTGCTGCTTTGCATCAACCTGCAGTCTCCCTCCAGTGACTCCTGGTACAACTTGTGCCTTAAAGGACTCCTTCAGTTTGTATTTAATCCTCCTAAGGGCTCCATCCCTTCCTCTTCTTTCTTTTATTTCTTCTCCAAAACTCTTTCTTTGTCTTACATGCTTTCTCTTGCACTCTACCTCCCAATATCAGACTGATTCTCCCTCTCCGGCAGCTCCCTCAGGCCATTGTAAACAGATTCCTAACCCCCACCTCCCCCTTTTTTCTCTTGGTGCACACACACATGCACACACACACAGACACGCTCCCCCTTTCAGCCATTCCTTTACCCCAAAACACATTCCCCACACCCCCCATGCTCCACTCAGCTCTCTAACACACAGACACTGAGAAGCTTTAGAGAAACAACAGCGTCAGTGAGGTAAAAAAGCTTGGAGTTGAACTTCCCGGAACAATATGGATTCCTTCCTGGTGATGTATGGTTGCCTAGCAATATAAGGAAGTGGGTGACAACAAGCTAGAAAGAATAAATGGTGAAATATTTGTCTCAAAAATGAACGCTGTGTATAAGAATGATAAACTACGATGTAAATTGGGAGAAACAAAGTTGTTTTCAGGATTTCAGTCTCTTTATAAAAGATGTCATGCCTCAGTTACAAAGATCGAAAGACCGGTCAGCCATCTCTGATTGTGAGGTCAAAGTGTGTATTCCCCAGTTAATGACTTCTCTGAAATGTAAAAAAAAAAAATAAAAAATTCAACTGAAAACAGAGCACTCGCCTTTAAAGTGAAAGCTGTGCATTACCAGCAAATTTCAAAAGACGGAACTTTTGCACTGAAGGCGAATGATCACTTCTTCCAGTTTATGTTGAACATTTCACACTTTTACTACCCCTACACAACTATTTTGCAATCTTTTACAGGCAACCCTGCTAGTGAACGAAAGAAGGTTTTGGGTGGAGCACTCTATACCCGTTTGTGATCAATTTCACCTAGCGGTTGCCATCAACCATCAGCAACCAATTCACAAGTGGTCATTGAATATACACTTTTCCCCAGAGGCCTATGGTGGCCAGATCGCCAACCAGACACTACACCTGCGCAACCACATTTAGACACTTGGCGAGCAAGATGAATTGATAGACCGATCCAGATCTGTACGTTGTATGGACAAAATCAGATCAACTGTGGTAGTATTGTAAAGTGGAAGTGTTTAGAAACTACAGGAACTCTGCTGAGGCGCATAGTGTGTAAAAGTCACCACAAACTCACTCAATGACTCCAAAGCTCCTCTGCCATTAACATCTGCACAAAATCTGTGCACCAGGAGCTTAATGGCATCGATTAGTCAAGTAGCTCCTGTAGGTGCCATGTGAAAGAAGACCAGTAGTTTGGTCTGTGCTGAGTAATACCAAAAGTGAAGCACAAACTTTTAGTATATTTTGTACCATTCAGCACTGCAAAACCTCAAAATCTTACCAAGTATATTTGTCTTATTTCTATCTTATTTCTATTATCTCATTACACTTAAAACTAGCTAAAGGGCAACATTTCCGTAAGCTAAATTAACTTGTTTCAAGAAATTTAATCTTGAAACTAGAGAAAAACTAGAGATTTTTTAATTGTTTCATGGGCAGATTTTTGAAATAAGTGAAAAAAAAATCTGCCAATGAAGTGAAAAATCTCTAGTTTTTCTCTAGTTTCAAGATTAAATTTCTTGAAACAAGTTCATTTA
>VUQR01024855.1:0-10681 GCA_015108515.1 Hemichromis elongatus | reverse complement strand
TTAAAACTAGCTAAAGGGCAACATTTCCGTAAGCTAAATTAACTTGTTTCAAGAAATTTAATCTTGAAACTAGAGAAAAACTAGAGATTTTTTAATTGTTTCATGGGCAGATTTTTTCACTTAATACAAGACATTTTAGCTTGAAATAAGTGAAAAAAAATCTGCCAATGAAGTGAAAAATCTCTAGTTTTTCTCTAGTTTCAAGATAAAATTTCTTGAAACAAGTTCATTTAGCTTACAAAAAGCTAAAGGGCAACATTTCAGTATCTTATTTTAAGTGTAGTGAGATAATTTTGACTAGAAATAAGACAAATATACTTGGTAAGATTTTGAGTTGCTGCAGTGAGTATATATTAGTCAGTAAAATGTACAGTTGTAATCAAAGAACAAAAAAAGCTATGAAGGCCTAAACTATTATTTGTTTCAGGCTGTAAATGTTTGTTTCTGCTAAAGTTTCTTCTAAGAAGCACAAATTATCACTTGGCTCAAGTCCTCAAGACTTTCATCCGTCAGCTCGGTGTCTCGAATTTGAAGGCTCACAACTTTTGGTTTCCGTTCCGCTCTCATCAGCACTTCCAATTGCAGAAAGCAGCTGTTTCCCAGCACCAAACAACTGGCAAATTAGCATCTAATTAGTGAAGTATTTAACAAGACTAATAACACTGTATAAGAAAATGGAAGGAATGGAGGCTTTTTAAATTATCATTGTTTGTGTGGAATATCCTGACTGTCCTCAGGCTGCATATCTTACCTCTATTTAAGTAGTCTTCCATTTGGTAAAGTAGTAGACCTTGCAGGGTGATGGGATCTGTTTTTATGACTTTCTAATGGCTGCTGCACAACTTTCATGCCTGGTAAACTCATTTAAACACGCGAGCGGTTCACCGTAAAGTTTGGCAGGTGTCAGATTTAAGTGAGCACCGCAACGTGGGAGTGTTTTGGAGTCGGGAATATAGAGTTGTGAATAGAAATTAATATACAGCAGCACAACCACAAAACACAAGAAGGATAATGATGTGTTTTTGTGCAAGGGTAGGCAGTCCACCCACAGATTTAGTGCAGTTTTTTAATGGCATTTGGGATCATTGATGTTGACATCTTCCTTCTGCTGGAATAAAAAGTGCCAGCAGCAGAAAACTGTGTATGATCTCAGTCATTCTAAGTGCAATTATGGCTCTAAACTTCAGAGGAAACAGGACAGGCTTTGCACATACACACGCACCAGACATTTATAACCTTCAGCATGGATTAAGATGATGCCGTAATGTATGTCAGCTGTCATTTTAAGCTCAGATAAAGGAGTACTTTGAAAGTTGCTCTGATGAGTTTGAAAGGGCTTTATAAACTCAAGGATAGTAGATATTATTTCAACTGAAGTGAAACCATCACAATGAAAAACTGGGGAAACAAGGCTTTTATGATGAAGATCAGGCTTATGAATGTGACACTGAGCACATTTTCCAACATATGCTGTCAATTATTCTCTTTTAACGTACGCGGGAAATATTTAAAAAAGCAAGCAAACGGGAAAAATGAGAGACTGGAGAACTAAGAAGAGAGAAAAGAGAACAGGAAAAAACTCAGGAATGATAAAAGCTGCTTAGGTGGCTGAGAAGCTGGAGAGTTTAAGATGTTTTGAGATTGCAAATTCTTTTCTGTTTAAGTAAAGTTTGAAAAAGCACGGGATCCGATTAAACAACCTGCCTTCTCTCAGCCCGAAGCTAGCATTCCTGCCCAGACTGACCAACTTAATCTGATTGGTATTAATGCTCCTATGTGGTCGGTCTCATTAATCCCAATAAGCATCATGCACACACTTGCTAACTCTAAAGCAGTTAGAGAATCATTGCTACTACATGACTCCTATTATTTTTTGTGCTGCTGTTGCAAAACTGTCTCATTTTTTAAACAGGTGCACTTAAATGTCCCTGTCTCTGCTGAATAAGTTTTGTTTAATCTAGCTCTCTCATTTTTAGCATTATAGTGTTTATTGAGACAATAATAAACACGGGAAACAACAATAAACACAGAAGCTGACTATCACTATCAGCACTCCTGATCTCACTGGTGATGACCTTACACAGGCAGGAATATCCCAGATCGGCACTGTTGCATACTGTTTTAATGTGAAAACTACCACTAACTAAATAAAAAACAAAACTGAAGTTTTAACCACAGGCTAGAATATCATAAAAGAAGAGTGAGATTTGCAGCTTCGTAATCCAACTTGTTAAATTGTAGTTATGTATTGGTGCAATTGCTCTTGGCATCCTGCAGTTAGAAACTTATTAAAGAGGGACCTCTGAAAAAATATCACACACGGTTTGTTACCATTGCCAAAGATCTTGTAGCTGCTGTGATGGACCGATAGAGAGGAACAGCCACACTCCTAAGTGAAAAGACAAAACCTGACTTTTACCAATACACACACCATTCACATGACACTTTAATACAAAAAATAAAATAAAATAATGAGCTAAGTAATTTTCACACTTCGTATTTCTTTGTTTTTTGTTTATTTTTATAAAGTCCTGGTGTGCCAGTAAATGGGACAGGATTCCTCTACAGAGCCATGTGCTGCATATGAAGCTGCATATGAAGCTGCATATGAAGCTCCACAGGAAAGCTATGAAAGTCATCAAAGCAGACTGTTTTCTTAAGAATCTACCGCAGTGGAATATTTATTCATTCTTTCTTCTAACTGGAAGCATTTTGAAATTATTTCATATTATTATATTGAAACATAAGGGAGCCTCCTGCTGGCAGATCAACGCATCCCAGCAATGGTGAAACTCATCATACAGAGATGGTTTTATTAGAACCTCTTGACAGCAAACAGGGGGAATCGTAACATTCATAATATAAATATAAGGACTTCTGGTTTGTCATAAATGCTAATGATGGCTTGATAGATTGTCTTGTGTGCCAGATTTGCTAATTCCTCTGAAAGCTATTAGACGTTTCACTTTGTAAGTGCTTGCTTTTGCAGTTTGTTTTCATATAGGCCTATTACACACCCGGCGCTCATGATAGAAAACTGTCGATTTTGCAGTGTTAAAAATAATTGATTCAAAATCGCCTGACTGCCGCATGCAAAAACAGCAGGATCAGCTGGTTAGTAAACAGCGAGCAGAAGCCAAAACTTATCCAAACTGCAGTGGCCCAACGAAGTGAGGTGTCAGCAAGAGTCCGAAGATACAGAGTGATAAAGCAGAGTAAAGGGGAGAGGAGGAAGAGCTGGAGGGAAGGAGAAACAGATAACAGAGGAAGAAAAGGATACAAGATAACATGGGCAAGGAAGCAGGGAAGTAAAATGAGGGGGAAAAAGAAGCAGAGGTAACTTTTAAGAGATAGAATAACAAAAAGAAAAAAGGGAAAGTGAAGGTGAAAAGAACCGAGAAGAGAAAGTATAGCAATGAGAGAATAAAATGAGAAAGCACTGAGAAGGAGGACAATGCAGGAAGCAGCAAATAGTTCAGGACGAAGTGTATGTCAAACAACAGAGGAGGAGAAGCAGTGAAAATGCAGAAAAAGATGTAGGTGGAGAAAGAAAAGGAAGGTAAAAGGTGTGTAGTCGAGACAGTGGAAGGAGACGTGATCGAGAAATGGCACAGTGCTGAAAATCAGAGACCAAAAAACACGAAGTAGGTGGAGAAAAAGAACAGAGTGGAAGAAGAGGAGGAAGGGAATTCACACCAATGAGGCCCAATCTGTCAAAACTAACAACCTTAACAGGGAGGGAGAAAGATGCTAGCAGAGTTGAGCCAGTACCGAAGGGTGGGAGATTGAAAGATAAAAATAGGACCCACCATGCTTATGCTTCTGGTTCATCTAACATCCAAATCCATTTAGGTTTAACTTGTTCCTGCAGAATAAATAGACGGCTAGTCAAACTACTTCAAGTATGGCTTCCTGACCTCTTAACTTAGTGTAATCTATATACTCACTGGGCACTTTGCTATATGCATCTGCTCAAATGCTCGTTAATGCAAATATCTAATCAGCCAATCACATGTCAGAAACTTAATACATTTGGACAAACCGAGCATCAGAATGGAGAACAAAGGTGATTTAAGTGACTTTGAGCGTCACATGTAGAAAGGCTGGTGTGAGTATTTCACAAACTGATGTTCTACTGAGATTTTTCTGTAAAACTATCTCTAGTTTCAGAGAATTTAAAGAGAGTTTGTGGAGAATGGAAATAACAAGTTGTTACAATCAAGGTATGTAGAAGAGCATCTAAGAATCTGAAGCAGATGGGCTACAGCAGAAGACATTCCAGGTGCCTCTCTTGTCAGCTAAGAACAGGAAACTAAATTCATAATTCACACAATCTCCACCAAACTGGACAAGAGATGGTCCGGTCTAAGGAGTTTCAATTTCTACTGCAACTTTCAGATGGCAGGGTCAGAATTTCATACAAGCAACTTGAAAACATGGATCCATCCTCACTTGTTTCAGCGTTCCAGGATGTTTGTGGTTTAATGGTGTGGACGATAACTACTCACACTTTCAGCCCCTTTA
The DNA here is from genome assembly GCA_015108515.1 of Hemichromis elongatus. NCBI lineage: Eukaryota > Metazoa > Chordata > Actinopteri > Cichliformes > Cichlidae > Hemichromis > Hemichromis elongatus. Next base: position 6,157 of record VUQR01024855.1, on the reverse strand, counting down.
GTATGAACTGTGAATCATTTAAAACTCACAGCCAACCTAAGTATTGCTGCTGATCCTGCCTATCATTTATGACTACAGCGTATCCATCTTCTTATTTTTTCCCCATAGATTTTACTTTTACTTTGGTCTTTGCTTTATTTTCCAGACTTGAAGGGGTTTTTTTCCAACCAATCTGCCCAACTGGCTCCAGTTTCTGGCCGTTGTGGAAACCTTGTGACAATATCCTTAAAATCTCTGCAAGTTAACTTGGTAAATCCCAGATTAAATGAGTGTAGTCCTAGTATTCTATCACTGCATTATTTATTAGCACTAATTAGCAGGTACCTGTCTGTAGGATGCACCTATATATTTTGTAGCTTCCTAACTAAGCTCGCTAACATTAGCAGATAACAGTCTACTCACAAAACAGACTGGTAAAAAAAAAATGGTAGCATCATGCTGTAGACTCTATTTACATTCAAAAGACACATCAAAGAAATATGATCACAAAAATAAAATAAAAATAAACAAAAATTTGCAGTAAAAGTAAAATTACATTTCTTTGACTATCACCAAGACATTACATGCAAAAAAAGATCAATTAACTTGCAAACTTCCTTAAACCTATGCCATTACTTTAATTTATGTTACCCTTGAATGTGAATCCTTTCACTTAGTATTGCAACTTTTACTCACTTTAAGGCTGACGCTTCCTCCACCACTTTCCATGGTACGTTTGAAATGACCTAACTAGTAGCGACATAGAAATCAACTAAACATTAAGAGTTTGAAAACTGACCGAAAGAGGTCAATTCCAAAAGGCAGAAGCACTAAAGCAGAAGAGGAGGGAAGGTAAACAGCTGCTGTATATCCATGCTTTAGATAGCATCCGAGCTCCACTGCACCGACTGCAGCTCGGATACATGACTGCAGGGAACTGTGGTGGGAAAACGAGGGAGGGGGAGGAGAGATGCTATTGGTGTTTGGGGTGTAAAGGTATGCCGGTCACTCCCACTCTTGCATACACACACACTGAGTGGTTAAGAGGGGCTTACCCCACCCCCTTTCTCTGTCCAGACAAGCAGGCCATGCACTCATGCATCACTAACTTGTACATTGTGTGTGTTTGCATGTGTGTGTGTGTGTGTGTGTGAGACACAGAGAGAGAGACAGAGTATCTTTCAGACAGGTGCCTATAAGTATCATCTACAAGCATACAAATGAATCCTCTTGTATGTATTAACCTGGGGATTATTCGCACAAATCACCATTTAAGCTTTATTGATCATATTAAAACGCCTACATGCACAAATATGCATCTTTGTGCGTTTGCGTACAGCGCACCCATTCTTAGATAAACCCAACCATCCTCGACTATATGCACCCTGGTCGTGTCAAATTTGGGTCACCCTTTCTTCTCCCCTCTAGGAAGACGAAAGGGTGGTGAGGTGGGGGACAGAAATTAACAATACGCCTCTTTGAGCGTAGCCCGAGTACATGTTTGTCTGTGTACACAAATATGTGTACGTGTGAGTGTGTGCGTGCACATGAGGTTGTATGTACACATATTCATGTCATGTCTCTGTCCTTGTGATTTAGCATGGAGAATTGATCAGTCCATTACAGGAAAAGGGGCTGCTGCCCAAACAATGAAAGAGGACGATGGTGACCTAGAAGGACACACTTGGCGGTTAGCGGCCTGGTTTATTTTGATCATGAGAAACCGCAACTAGGGTTCTGATCCAATTATCAGGCCCCTCTTTATTCAGGAACACATTCTTGCTTCGTTTCCTGTCACTTATGTTTATATAAGTGAAATATTTCTGGATGACTAGCTGATTTTTTTTAAACAGTGCAACGAGTGCCCAGCATGAAGGTAACTTCTAACTGGTAAAACGCTGCTGTCTTGAAATCAAAAATAAAATTGATAAAATTTGATTTGATTTGATTTGAAATCGTTGGTTAGGTAGGTCTTCTCATTAACCTCACTTTAAAACAACATTACAAGTGTATTAAACGCACAATCTGTCTGAGAAGTTTCAGACGTGGCTGAAGCTGCGCAACCCACTCTCTGATCTAGTCTTTTCCACTCAGCTCTCCAAGCTTGGGGAACTGCAGATATCTCTCAGGAACCACTAAAAGCTATGTCTTGATGTCGCCTCCTAATTACGTTAGATAAGAGGGTGACGCGAAGCCATTTTATCCCTCCTTTTATCCAATCTTGATTTATTTTTCCATTCTTATCTGTTACAAACGTGCGTCAATACTTCCAGCCGATGAGAAAACCTACATGTTAACGTGTAGTGCAAGAAAGTTGATTCACATTTGCTGTTATCTTTCAACGCGTTTTTCTTTTTTAGGCCTCCTCTTTCTGTGTTCCCTTGTCTCTATCTGTCTAAGTTAATTTTCTAAATTAATTTTCAGAACACGGCATATTTCTGCTGTAATTTAAAAAACATTTTTATAACAGATAACTGAGCTGTTAAGGCGCCTCTTTCTTCTTCTTCTCTTTTTGTAACTGAAATTCAGGAAAGAGAAAAGACATCAGAACTGATTAAGTCTATATATAAACTGACAGTGCTGTTAAAAACTATGTTGGAATACTACTGCGACAGTATTGTGAACAGTTATAGCCTTTATATGGATCATTCTTGTGCTAATAATATACTGAGCGTACAGTGAATGTTACTACCAAGCAGACCAATGACAGTTGTGTTGGTCTGGATTGCTGTGACATGTAGTTATTGTTCAGGAAAGGTGCAGGCTTTTAACTCAGCAGTATAAATCAAGTTTCACAGAAAAGGCCTTAACTCTTTGGAGTTTCACGACTGTTATTTTAGTCCCTGTCTTTTCTTCCTCTGAAGTAGTAATTTAAAATTTAAAGTTCATTAACATAAGTGTAATTGGCAACAGTTATTACTGATGTAGACTCTAAAGACACCATTTGAACTGATTAGCTGATGTTCTGGAGTTGTCTGGAACAAATTATTCTCATTATTAGCCTCTATGGAAATTAGGTTTGCCCACTCTGGGTTGGGAAGGAGTTGCTGCCCCAAGTGGCGGGTATCTATGTCATGAGGGAAGGGAAGGAATAAGCAAGAGATTGACAGGTAGATGACGATTTATAGATCTATGTTCCCACCCTCACCTGTGGCTACCCACTATGGCTGTGGATAGTGACCGAAAGAATGAGACTGTGAATGTACGTGTCGGTTTCCCGGAAAGGGCATCCCTCAGAGGCAGGAACTCAGAGTAGAGCTGATGCTCTTGAGGTGGAGATAAAAGTCTGAGTGTCTCTGTTTAGACTACTGTACACATCAGCATCACAAAATGGATGGGAGGAAAGTAAAACAACTTTTTTTTAATGTTACTTTGGAATAAACACCCTGTTACCCTGCTGCCTTACCAGAATAGTAAATTCCACGCTACAATCTGATATAAGCTGCTTGTTTAGAATTGATCTCCGGTCTAAAGGGGTCCTAAATCCAGTGAGTCTGTCTGCAAAATTCATGCCAGAAGCTTGAATCAGCAAAGCCCAAGGATAGTGTGGCTTTTTAATGCACGCTAGTAACTTAGAGAGAAGCCCTAAAGAATGGCAGGCCAGACTGCATAGAGTAAACCTGAGCTTAAACTGTTCAGCAAATGCAAAGTCTAGCCAAACTGACAACCTTGAGATTCAGCCCAGTTATCAGTATAATATAGATTAAAATCAACTTCGCCAAGCGTGCTGAGAATAAGCATCCATATTTACAGCACTCTGGGAAATTAGCTGTTCCATGCCATATTATATTCTTCTCTGGCCAAAGGGCATCTGTGTGCTCAGTGCTTTCTTCAAGGACACCCTGACCCTCTCACAGCAATTATCAGGATATGGAGGCCTCTAGAAATTTAAAACTTTTCAGTCACAAGTCTGCTCCTCTTACTCCAGACCTGCTGTCACATCGGCCTGGTGTTTGATCACAGACAGGTTTATTTACGGTTTGGGCAGGTTGGCTTAAATGCAAATGCCACCAAATTGAAGCATTTAAGCGTGTCACGCTTCAGCCTGTATTTGGAAAAATTCTCTGAGAACCCCTGAGGAAAGAAACAAGTAGGCTGAGTTTGTCTTTCCTGATTCACAGCGATGTCACTCCAAAGAAACGCTCTGCAGAAAGAGGATTGAAAAAGACAAAAAAAAAAAAATGGACCAAAATGACTCTTTTACTGAAAAGGAAGGCAATACTTCGTGGTTCAGAAGCAAACAGAGCACCCAATTATAAAGGTCAGTCACTAATAAAAGTTCAAACAATCTATAAATCCCCTAAAATCTGTTCTTTTTACTGTCAAAGGTACAGCTGCAGGCTGGGTTTGAGCTCTCCATTCAAGAGTCAATTCTGGTCTAAATGCTAAATGCCCGCTTTAATCTCATGGTACATTAACAAAGCATTTGCATAATAGCAAAAAAGGCATTTACGTTGACACGTACAGTATGTAAAATTAACTGGGACTCAGAGCCTAGCAAGTTGGTTTAGTTCATAATCTTCCCAAGGCTGTAACAAGTACGAATTTAAACTTTATTGGACTTGGTGTCACATTTTCAAGATAGGGGATGTCACATTTGAAATATTCTGCCAGTGAGCTCATTAAATTAAGAAAAGCTGCAGTGTTTCTCCTGCATCAGGACTTGATCGATGCTGCACCTGTCCAGTAATGTGTATTGACCGGAGTGAAACCTTATCAGCTCGTGTAGATCTCAGCTAGCATTGACCAGGGCATTCTCTGACACAGTCAAAGGGCAGCCGTGACATTTTACAGTCAGGTTAGCATGAACTAAAAAACTTTATCTACTTTTTTGAAACCCAGCCTGCATTAACTCTGACAGAAAGAGGCTACGATGACATTTTGAAGTTCAGTTTTGTTGTTTCAAGTCACTTAGTATTGTCCCTATTGTCGGGATCTGGAGGCCTCTACAGAGTCCAAACTTTCCAGTGATTCTGCCTCTTTTACTTACAGGGGAAAGGTTGTAACAATGGAACTTTACCACAAAGGCTGAAGAGATATGGAAAAAGGTGAAAAAAAATAAAGGCACTAAAAGTGAAATAAAATTATTAAGCGAACAATAAAGACAGTGTTTTTCCAGCCCTGAGTTTTAAATAGTAGTAAAAAAGAGCAGAAAGTTAAGTTGTAATGGTACCATCACCACAGCTGCTTTTAAAAACCTGAATAGAAAAAAAAGTAAAAATACTTTCTTTTTTTTTTCATTCTTCTTAGAAAGTGTGCTTCCAGTGTTTGTATCCATAGTTTGTGCATGGTTTTATCCTGTCTTAAAAAGACAGAGGTTTATAATGAGCATTCCTTATTGTGGATGAAATTGCTAGAATGGATGAAGGCGATGAAGGCGACGAAGTTGGACTTGGACTTTGTATCCACCTACAGAGTGTATGAAAAGAACATAGCTACTGTGACGTCACCTGCTGGTTTTGGACTCTTCCGAGTTAGCATTTTGGGCACCAACATGTCAGGTTTTTTAGAGCTAGAAAATCATCAGCTAATTTATCAGCTAACGCTAACTAGCTTGGTTAGCGAGCTGCATCAATAAACTGAAAAACGGAAGCATAGACGTCTTGGATGGTCTGTACCATACATCAAGTCATAATATTAGTTAGATAATGGACTAAAAGTGTCACGGTCCTGGGTCGGGTCGACCCAGCTTTTATGTTTCTTTATTTATCTTTAGACATTTTGGAGTGTTTTGGGATTTCTGGGGTTTTGGTGGTTTATTGTGCATTATATTATTATGATTCTGGATTTGGGTTTTCACCTATAGGAATTGCGTGAGCACTGTTCTGTCTTTCTGTGTCGTATGTTCTCAGTTCCTGTTTTATTGTGAAAGTCTGCGTCCTATGTGAATGTGTTCAGTGTGTGTTGCTTTGTTCCCCAGGTCTCGTTAGTCTCATTTATCCCAGCTGTGTTCCCACCTGCCTGTAATCCCCTCGTTGTCCTCTGAGTGTATTTAAGTTGTGTCGTGTCTCTTAGTCGTTGCTGGTTCGTCTGCTTATCATCCTGTGTAACAACTCTGTTCTACTTTGCTGTCTACATACCCGTGTGCTCTCCTGCGACCTGCCTGCATCTACCCCGGCTCTCCCCTCCTCCGTGTTATGTGTGTGATTATAGTTTTAGTTTCTCCCAGTTTAGTTAG
>VUQR01024854.1:23439-59029 GCA_015108515.1 Hemichromis elongatus | reverse complement strand
AGGACAAAGGTCACTCTTTTGAGGATGCCAATGTTCACATTTTGGACAGAGAAGACAGATGGTTTGAAAGAGGAGTGAAAGAAGCCATCTATGTCCACTGTGAACGGCCATCTTTGAACAGAGGCGGTGGTTTACGACACCAGCTGTCTGCCATCTATAATCCAGTTCTGAGATCCCTTCCCAGACGCCTTAATGCCCACTCACATCCTGGGCCACCTGTCCTCTGGAATTCACATGATAGGGTGAGGCCAGGTTTCACAATGAGTTCACCTGAAACCATGGCTGATTGAGACCCGCACCCGTTTTCACACCTCGTGTGATTAGGCAGAGGATCAGTAGGGGGCCCATTGTCCCTCTACGAGGGACACTCCCACAAGGCTTAAATATGGGACTCTCCACCATTTGACCCTAGAACTGAAGAAGCTTCTCGGATGAGAGGTGAAACGTCTTCAAGCAACCTAAAGAAGTCCAGACGCCTTTTCCTTACAGCTCCTTAGAGAAGCAACAAAAATAACAATAGGGAAAAAAAATGAACAGATTAATATGAATCAACACAGTTGGGTAAATATAATAAGAGGATGAAGATTAACATCTTTGGGCCGTGATCCCTTGATCTTGCTTAATTTTTAATTTCTTTAAAATTTAGTTTAAATTTCTTTACTTTCACATTTTCAAAAATAAAAAAATGAAGAATTATAATGTTTTATACTACACAATGAGTAAAAGTAACACAAGTTTTACCGCACTTCTCTGGTTAAGGTGTGGTTTGAGGTTTTCATTCAATTTAGAGTCCAAAACCTTTGTTCAAATAAATTATTGTGATAAATGGCTTGATTCTGTTTCATACAATTCTGAACATACCACCATGTTCCTTTCATTGTAACCAAATACACTAAAACTAATGAAAAATAAAGTAAAACATATGAAGTACATGGCAGGGTCTATAGGAGGGGTCTCAAACTCCAGTCCTCGGGGCCCGCTTTCCTGATACTTTTGCATGTGTCCCTGTTTCAACTAGGGATGTCAAGATCAGGTTTTTTTGCCCTTGAGTCCGAGTCATTTGATTCAGATATGAAAGTTAGCTGGTTCCTGAGAAGAGGGAAAAATTCAGGCAAGTGTTCAGATTGTCAGTTTGGTGGTCAGCTCAGTGTGTTTAACATACAACTGATCATGACCTAAAGCCCTGCCCATAGTTGGTGCATATATTCAACCAAAATCTCTATCGGAAAATAACCAGAGAATTCAGGAAAAAAAAGTTAGAACATCTGTTGGGTCATCATCATTGGTCTCAGGGCGGATATAGAGAAATTTTCTTAGGGTGGCATGAGGGTGACAAGGAAATCAAGTAGGGTGGCAAAATCTAAGTCCACTTTTTTTCAAACACATATGCAGGTGGTTACATATGGTTAAAATTATTCAAATGCAGTAAGTATACACGTTTTTCTTATAAATATAGTCTATAACTTAATTATTTTCTGCAGCTCACATACTTAAACTCTTTAGTTACATAAATGATGCAAATTTTGATTTTATGCACTTTATAGCCTGTATAATAAATAAATATGTAGTCCAATAAGTACAAAATCCAAAAAAGTAACAGAATACGGTGTGGTTGCTTTACAAACACAGGTCTAACTTAAGTTTCACACTTTTTTTCTTAGAAAAAAATCAAATTGTTGCTTAAATTTACACAAAAATGCATTCATGAAAAAAAATTAAACCTAACTTCATGATTTGTTGCCTTAACCCTCTGAGGTTCAAAATATAACCGGCCATTTTTGACTCCTTTTGATTTTACATTTGTATTTCACCTTTAAATCGTTACTTTTTTTTTAAAAAATTGCCTTGCTTGGTATCATTCTTTTCAGTTTCTTCTTTTTTGTTGACATACTGTATTAACACAACTGATCCAAAATCACACAAAAAACATAAACATTTTTTACTGTAAAAACCACAGAAGTTTTTAGTAAATTATTTTTATAACCTGAAATGCAAATATAATTTATACATTTTGAAAACTATGCACACATTTTGTAAACATGTACAACGATTTCTCTAATAATGCAGCCAACACACCTGACTTTTTAAAAACTTTGGTACAACCACTTAAAAATATTACTATAACTAAAATAAGAGAACAATCAGGTGTCACAATAAGATGTCCCACAAATTATTTGTGCCAGTAAAAAAACGTCCACCACAGGACAGAGGAGAACAGCACAGGGATACACCTGCAGAAATTATATTCTGTAACTACTGTGGCTCAAAGTGTTATTGCTGTCCTATTTTAATAAACAACACTCTTATATGCAAAACTAGGGTGGCACTTGGGGGGGGGGCAAGAGATCATTTTGGGCCATGCCACCCTTCTACATCCGCCCCTGCAAGTAGTCACAATCTAAACCATACATCCGTTCTACTCTACATGGTACCACAATTTTCAAAATGAAACAAACTCAGTCCAGAAACATTTAAAAACATTTACTGAGGGAATAAAAACAGAGTGAGTCATTATCATCTAATTTATTTTAGGGTAAGTTAAGCTAAAAAATGTAAGAATTTGTTATCTGACAGCCAAGTGTTTTTCATCTTAAGTCCACATCAGTGTTCTCAGTTGACAAAGTATTTCTTTCTCTCAGAGTGGAGACGAGAATATTGATCACAGCACAACATTTGGAGGCGAACCTGAAATCATTACTCCAGAGCCATCCGCAAAGAAAGATAAAGGTAAAGTGTTAATGACATGTCATTTTCTGAGCAATTTATGTGACAAATGTAAGTCAAGATATAAAATGCAACAATTAAAGTAATGTCTGATGTTTGTTGGTTGTGACCCTGCAGCAGGAGAGGCTGATGATGGTGAAGAGTTCAACAGTGGAAGCAGCAAAGACATCTGTGAAAAATCAAGTTTTAAATGTCAGCCTGATTCAGCAAATGGCAAAGAAGGTGAGAAATTCTTCATTCACCTTTTTGTTTCTATGACACTTCTGCTAAATCTGGATCATTCTAAATGTGTATTCTCTTTTTCAGTAGAAAGACAAATGTTGTTGAAACATGTTTGTTTAAATTCCCAACAACATTTGGTCAGTAGTTAATAATAGTGTTCCAGGGAGGAAGTCAATCCACATGTCCATAGCAGACCAATACACAAAGAAGTAAGAAGGCCTTCTTCCACTCGTCCCCCTCCCTATTCCTCACAAGGTGATAGGCATCGCCAAGATTTATTTTGCTGAAAATGTGTGGTACCTGTAACAAATCAAAAGCAGAGAGGGCAGAGAGTAAAAGGTTTAGACAAACTACATAATCTTCTGGTGGGGAGAGGAGCACAGAGAAGGTTCAAGGCACAATCGTATGGTCAGTGAGAGGGGGAGAGAGAGAGCTTGGTCCCCACAGAAAGCCTCAGCTAAATCATAACAGACAGGAGAAACAGAAGAACAATCAGGTGGATCTGGAGATATGGGAGGATCAGAGGTGAGCGGTGAGGTTGCTGATCTTCAACAATGTTGGTGACAATGTGGGCCCCAACACCAAATGTTGTTTTCCCTCCCCAGTTAATGCAGGGATTATGAGATCCTAACCAGGGATGACCTAGGACCAGAGGAGTCAGTGGAGCTCTGAACACACAGAAACAGATTTCTTCACAGAGAGATGAGAGGAAAGAGAGAGAGTTTTCTTTTTCTGTGGGAGAAAGAAAACAAACCTGCAGCAGACAGGGAGCCAGGGAGGAGTGAGGGACTGTGACGCTTTCTTCTGTATACATCCTGTAAATGGGCAGTTTAGAAACAGCTTAACTAACATTCTACAAAAAAAAAAATCAATGTAAAATTCAGTATCACTTCCTGTTGTATAAATGTGTTTAAAATGTTACTAAAAGTGACAATAATAAGGCGCTGTCTTGAAAGTAAACTCCTAAAATTCAGGCATTCTCTGTTCTGTATGAGGCTTCTGTGATGTTTGCTTGGTCCACTTTTAGTTACTAAAACAAAGCCTTTAACACTGAAAATGCACAAATCAAATGAGCATTGTATGGTTTCCTTTATCCTGCATTGTAAAATAAGTATTTTCTTTGCAGAAGAAGATAAGGAGGAGGCTTCAAGTGAAACAAAGGTAAATGTGATTTATTTCTTCTAAAAATGTTCGTTGTTCATTACACATTAACAGCTTGGATAAGTGTAAAACAGTTCTGTTTAAGAATTTGCTTTGTTACAGCTTTGTCCTTCATCTTGATTCTACATCAATGATTGTTAGAACACAAATAAATAAAAGTCTTTGTTTTCTCAGGATGATAAAGGCACTGATGTAAAACAACCAGAGATTATGGATGGCGGCACAATATTAGCAGGACAATCTGAAGCCAAGCCCCCAGGGTCATCCCCAAATAAAGAAAAAGGTAAAATGTTAATGATGCTTCATTTTTCTAGTAAATCATATACTGACATAAAAATATCTCAGTTTCACTTCTATGAATGGTTTTACACTATGTGACAAAATTAAGACAATTACTTATTACAGTAATGTCTGGTGTTTGTTTTAGACTGTAATCCTACAGCAGGATACCTTAATACCAATAGCTCAGAATCCTTTGATGATACTATGCACTGTAGGTGCATAATATCAAATTCAAAGATTTTGAAATGTTTTTATAAGTAATATATTTCTGAAATCTTTGCGGGTCTGAAATTGGCTGGGTCATAACAATCTACAAAAGACAATGCAACAAGGGAAATAGTGCTCCAGGGAGGAAGGTAAAACACATGTCCATAGCAGAGCAAAACACAAAGAAGTAAGGAGGCCTTCTTCCACTCGTCTCCCTCAGATTTCTTCACAAAGAGAGATGAGAGGAGAGAGAGAGTAAAACAAGGGAGAGTGACAGAAAGAAAACAAACCTGCAGCAGACAGGGAGCCAGGGAGGAGTGAGGGACTGTGACGCTTTCTTCTGTATACATCCTGTAAATGGGCAGTTTAGAAACAGTTTAACTAACAGTCGTGTCTTGGTCTGTGGGAGACTCTTCATTTTACAATAAGAAAATCAATGTAAAATTCAGTATCACTTCCTGTGCTATAAATGTGTTTAAAATGTTACTAAAAGGGACAATAATAAGGCGCTGTCTTGGAAGCACACCCACTTGTGGCCAGCTTGGGATAAGTATGGGGTTTACCCTGCACAGTCCCACAGTTAACCCACACCTACCCACTCTGATCTTCCACATGTATGGCTGCTGACACATTATCAGAATCAGCATACTTTATTAATCCTTAAAGGAATTATGTGGGTTACAGTTGCTCCAGTACAGTAACAGTAACAGAGTAGACTATTTAACAACACAATATGTTACAGATATAAGAAATGGCACAATATATACAAATTACTTAATAATAAATGTCAAAGATATTCATAATAAGGAAACACCATACCACAGAACCTTCTTTATTGCTCTTTGAGAAATATGAGGTGGAGAGAAAGTGATTGAATAAGAACCTCAGTAAAATGGAAGTTAAACTGGATCTTACTGATATACTACAAAAGACATAAAGAGGTGAATGGTATCAGGCAATATTCCATTTTCTAAGTCAGATTAACTTGATAGGATTTGTGTGTGTGTGTAGGTGTGTGTGTGTGTGTGTGTGTGTGTTTAAAAGAAAATGTTCTGAATCTTTTCATAATTTAAGATGGAGCAAATCAGGTTTTGAAAATGAAAACACATGCAAATATTTAACAAAATAATGTTTAGGTTAATAGCTGTATATAACTTTGCTGCTTGCAAATGTTTGCATAATCTTTTTTAATTTAAAATTTATATTTCTATTTTAAGTTATGAAAATGATTCACTAAACACATTTGTGGTTTTCATTGTAAAAATATAACTAATTTAATATTTTTTTGTGGGATTTTTAGATCAATTGTGTTGCCTGAGTTTTTATACTAAGCAGCCCGCTCCTGTTTCCTGGGGGTGCTTTGCTACGTGACACTGCAGCTGTTTCCTCAATCCTATGTGACAAACACTTAAGAGTACAATATGTTCTTATTACACCCTGAATCTAATCTTAGCTCTGCATGTTAAACAGTTCCATATAAGTCATTGGAGCAGTTCTTCTTTTTTTAGTGCTGTTACAAAAACAGGAAATCACATTGCTCAGTAGTTTCCTCTCAGGCTGAAGGCCACAGTACTAGAGTAATATGCAACTTTTTAAAATGATATAATAATGGAGGAATAGATGCTTAAGAAATATATTGACAGAAACTAGAATGATTAAGTCAGTAAAATGCCTTAATCCCACAATTCAGACAAGTGATGTGCTGAAAAGAATGATATCAAACAAGGCATGGTAATTAATTATAGTTACTTATTATTACTTAATTATTAATTATAACTATAATGCAAAGTTATAATTAGAGTACCATCTGGAAAATTATAGATGATCCAGCATAAAAGTTGTTTGTGACTAAGATTTCACAGTATTGTGAAATTCAGCTACATACCATTCAGATTTTAAAGTTAAAATTTCACACTATTCATTATACATGTTCAAACTTTAGACCTTGAATTATTTTTATGCAAATCAAAGATGGTTGAGCAGATTTTTCTTTCGATTGATCTGATGGAATGACCCATAAGTTACAGTATAACATCTAGAAATTTCTAATACACATATTTCATCTTAAATTCAATATGGTAAGCTGTTATTGCATTTGAATGATACGTCCTCTGACTTTTGGTACATCTTGGGATGTAACTTCTGTACAAGATTTCATATACATAGCTCAATCTGTGTCAGGGTTACATGAATTCATTTCTTAGGGAGCGCCAAGGGGCCACCCATGCGCAAGACCCACAAAATAAATTTTTTTTTCACCAGATCAGAAACGTGTGCAAAATTTGCCAAAAGATTTCTTTTGCAAAAATAAGCTACTTATTAGAAAATAACCACTAATTATACATTATGTTAATGTGTCTCAAAGGGAACCACAAAGAAATTTTCATCTATATTTTTTAGAGATGACATGATACCATTTTTTTATGCCCGATACCGATATCATAAATTTGTATATCTGCCGATAGTGATATGAATCCGATATATTGTATATTATAATCAGTATAACTGTTTTCTTTTTGTAAAGTCTTGCTGCATTTTGTATAAGTTCGTACTCAATTTTAATCTCCTAAGACCCGGACTCCATGGCATGCATTTTTAATTTCTCTTTGATATTTGGACATATTGGGACCTGGTGAATGTAAAAAAAAAAAAGAATTACCAGATTTTTTTTTATATGATTTTTGTTTCTGAGAAACAAAAATCCACATATGAGTATATTTGTTTAAAATTTTGATAGAACAGTGCCAGTATATCGTCCTCATAAGTGGATATCTGGTCCTTCTAGAGCAAAATGTAGTATCTTGGTCTAGACAACCTAAAATGTGATGTTCACATATGTGAATGCCAGGTCCTAGGAGGTTAAAAAACAAAACACTAAAGCTATTCTGTTACAGTTGCATGCAAAAAACACACTGTACCCAAAATATTCCACAGTTCAGGAATACTGTCACGATCCTTGGTCTTATGACCCAGCGGTTTTGGTTTCTTGTGTTTTGTCATTTTGTATTATGGTTTGAGTCCACCTTGTTAGTTTAAAGTTTAGTCCTAGTCCCTAGGATGTTATGTTTAGCTTTTGGTTGTTAGATCTCCTGTGTCTTTGCTCCTGTGTCTCCCTCTGTGTATCCGTGTTCATATAGCTCTGAGTTCCTGTGCCTTGTTTCTTCTTGTGTTTTATTCCATGTGTTCCCCAGCCCGTTATGTCTGTGCTCTCCCCGTGCACTGCACAGTTTTACTTTGCAAAACTTTAGTTTTTTTTCAAATTAAAACTTGAGTCTATCCATTATATGGTAAGACTTAGCAATGACAACACACAGACGTCCGAGCTCCATATATCGGTTGTTAAGCTTAATGTGGGAATTCTTTACAAATATTCAGAGATGAACTTACACACTTGCTTTATTTCTCTGGCATAGCTTGCTCGGAGATGAAATGCCAGTTTGGAAGCACGTACCAAGGCTCCAAATGCTTTCAGTCTGAAGTAACTCCACAATGCTAACAGTTCTCACATACCACAGCTGCTCTATCATATGACACTTAGTGCTACAATGTGCTAAAGTAATGAGCTTGGTTATGCCTTGTTGCAAGTTTTGTTAGGTGCTTTTGTGATAGTTAATACATGGGATTACATCTTTTATTTCTCCTCAATATCCGATCCAGTAATTTAGGTCAGGAAACAGACCAATACTGTATATCAGATCAGTCAATCTGAAATATTTATTACCGAATACAAAACCAACAACAGCACTGTCTATTTTTGCTTCTGATGTGGCTGGGACTAAATATTGGCAAGTATATTTCTCCGTACGTTGGCTTGCTTCTGAGTTAACCATGTTTCTAGTTCAGTTCCTTGATTGATGTTAGTCCTTTTTACGATCCCTGTCTGTCTGGTTCTTTGTTCATTTTTGGCTGTTCGTGTCCCAGCTTGTCTAGTTAGTTAATACATCTGTAGTCTGGGTCTGTGTGGGGTTTTTTTTTTCCTATTTCCTATTCCCATTTTCTACTCTCTGTCTTTAATGCCTTTCTATTACCAGTCCTAGTATCAAGTTAACATGTGTTAGTCTGAATGTGTACACGAAAACATGTTGGCACACATGTGGCTGTGTTATGTCTTGTCTTTGATAATCTCTTGTTCTCTGCATTATGTTTAGCTTTTCTTCCCCTTTCTCCTTAGTCAGATTTAGTTCACCTGTATTCTCCGCTGTGTTCCAATTTCCTAATTACCTCATGTGTGAATTTACTGTAAGCCCTGTTTAGTGATGATCAAGTTGAGGTTTTGTCAAACACTGAAGCATTTGTGCTGGAATTATATCGAGTTTTAAAAAAAATCTGAAATCCATCTCCACAGTGAGACCTGCTGGACAATTTGGCAATCACTAGATCTTGATAATGCTTTTCTGTGAAACAATGACAAAGAGAGTCCCTGCACAGTTCCAAACAAAACTACTTAATATGCCAGGCTGTCAATAATTGTTATCAACAGTAATAGAGAAATCCCTGTACAAACAAGGCAAGAGAAATGTGTTTGGTTTACTTTTTAAGTTTTCTATGAGTTCGTGTCATCAGGTTTATTCTACACACTGTCAATCAAAGTTTGAAGCTGCCATAGCATCAAGTTTTATTTTTAATTAGTTTAAAAATTATATATTTAAATAAAAAAATATGAAATACTTTTTCCATCTTTATAAAAAAGGAACGTTCATTATTATATATTGATGGGCTAATTCTGACCAATCGCAACAGTCCATTTCACCCACGTTGACCAGTACATTTTTAAATCATCCTCTGCTGAGCATCCTTTGAACCATGATGACATTTTCTTAACTTTGTTTGCAACCTATACCTACAGTGGACTGTGTTTTGTAACATGTTGTTTGAGTTTGGAGTTTTGATTTTAGTGAACCTGAGTTTACGTTTATTGCTCTGTGGAGTTGTGTGGAGTTTATTGCTCCAAACTGCAATTTGGAGCAATGTTTTGAATTAGCTGCATTTCAGAATCTTGACACAGTGTTATAATGTCTGCATCGAGCTTCTAATCCCTACTTTTCCTCAGTTAATTGTCATGTCCTGGTCATACATCTACTTATCTTGTATGCTCTCCATTACATCCATACTACATTTGGGTCTTCTCTGCCAGCCAGATTCTTTTACACTCGGTGTCCGCCCTGATAAAACCCTGTTTTGCATCTCCTCTAAGTCTCAAACCAGGGATCTTGTTTCTTAAGCAAATGTCTTAATCACTACACTTTGGAGTTAGGAAAAAAGGCTGAATGATTTTGCAACAAAAGCTAGAAATTTGTATTGGATCGAGCACATATTAATTTGGCTTTTTGTTTCTACTTTAAACTACAGGAACCTCAGAGAAGGACATCAGTGGAGACAAGGTGAAAAAAATAAGGCAGTATTTATTTAAAAGGATACTAAAGTCAACTTTTTTTTTTAAATAAACTACATATTTATTTGCTTATTTACTGCAGTCATGGAGGGGCTCTGAAGACAGCAGCAAGACAACATCACACCAAGAAACAGACCCTTTTGTCAGGCTTTATCTTAAAGACAAACTTGAACAGAAGTTGTCACCAGCAGATTTTCTTCAAATATTTTCACCTCTGAAACAGCACCATGTAACATCTGTGGAAGATCTAGCTCACATTTTTCTAGTCAGGCTGATAATGTTAGATTACAAGGCCAGATATATTCCTGTCAGACCAGACAGTCCTGAGGGGAAACATCCAAAGCCTGTTCTAGACAATGAGAACACTGAGAATCTTTTCAGTGATTTAGATACTTTATTAAGCATGAGTGCAGACACAGATCTCACAGAACAGACCCGTGTGCATCCCATGGAAGTACAGATGGCAGTATTTCACTGCTCAGATAGCTTCCTTAAACAGATGATGATCACAAAGCTCTCTCAGTGTCAGTATGCATTACCTTTGCTTGTTCCTGACCCAGTCACCAAGGACATCAAGTGTCCTCTGTGGACTTTCAGACAAATAACAAAAACCTGGAAGGTAACTGAAATGAAAGATGGCACAAACATTGTCACTATGAAGAGTGTTCCAGTCTGCAAAGCTCAGACACCCTTGGTGTCAATTTTCCGCCTGGGTTCTCTGTCAGTGTCTAAATCTCAGCTGATGAACACTTTGATCAACGACCGTCACAGCACCTTCTTCCACAGAAACTGTCCAGGAAGCACCAAGTCTCGATATCTGATGGATGGTGTGGCAGAGATTGCCTGGTACTGCCCTGCTGGAAAACCCAATGATACCTTCAATGACTGCATTGCTTTTTGTAATCTTCATGGTGATGCTCTGTGGATTAAAGAACAGCGGGACATACTGATTAAAATGTCCTCAGTAAATGTTTTTTTTGTTGCCTCTCTACAAAACAGTGAGGAAAGCAAGGAATTTATATCAGATCTTCTTAAATCTCACAAGCCTCTCATTTGTCTCTGTGTTGATGAGAGCCGTAATATTAAAGTAAAAAAGGGAAAATACATACTTGGTCTCAAAGACAGAAGCCAGTCAGATGTATCTGAAAATCTGACACAGATCATTAGAGAGGTTTTGTTTTCTCTAGATAGTTCCAGTTCTAAACCATCCTTCCAGCTTGAGACCATGGCTGAGCTCTCTGAAATCACAGTGGATGAAAGTGACACAGCCTGTGAAAGAGGGAAATCTGCTGCTATGAAAATAATGGATCTGCTTACAAAGAATAACAGGGATGTCTCAAATATCAAAGATGAATTCCTTCCTTATCGAGGCCATCTGTGGCATCAGTGGAGCAAAATACACAAAGAACTGTATCATCTGAAAGGAAACGTTGAAAAGGAGAAAAGTGAAAAGCAGCAAAAACTGAAGAACATACGTCAGAATCAATGTGCTGCTTCATGCAAACTGATGAAGTTGTTCATTGAAAGCCTTAAATCATTGCCACCAAATGATAAAGAATATTTTCTGAAATGGATTCAAATCTTAATGGATGATCTCTCCACGGGTGATCTCTCTGCTATTCTCAAAAGCTATGATGAAAAGTGGTCTGAGGTCTTGGCTTTGAAGAACAAATCTGACAAAACAGAAGAGTTGCCCTTAAAAGACAAGCAGAAAAAATCAGACTTGTTAATAAAAAAACAAACTGAGCTTGAAGAAATATCCAAAAAACTGCAGTCTGCAACTTTTGGTTTGGAGCACATCTTCAGAGAAATGGGACAGATCTATGAAGCTCATAGAGAAATAGAAGGAGAGCGCAGACACACTGACTGGTCTAGATACCCTGAGCTGGCTGCACAGCTGATGATATCAGGACACCCAGTGGAGCTGATGGATGGTGATGCAGGTCACGTGCCTTTAACATGGATCTCCAGTCTTTTAGAGGAAGTCATCAAGAAACTGGGAGGCCAGAGAGTTTTTGTGCTGTCAGTTTTGGGCATACAAAGCAGTGGAAAATCAACAATGCTGAACACCATGTTTGGACTGCAGTTTGCAGTGAGTGCTGGCAGGTGCACCAAAGGTGCCTTCATGCAGCTGCTCAAAGTATCAGATGAGATGAAGAAAGACTTGAACTTGAAGTTTGACTATATTTTAGTGGTGGACACTGAAGGACTGCGTGCTCTTGAGCTGGAAGGTAACACCACTCGCCACAATGACAACAAGCTGGCAACATTTGTTGTTGGTCTGGGAAACCTCACACTGATCAACATCTTTGGAGAGAATCCATCTGAGATGCAGGACATCCTGCAGATTGTTGTTCAGGCTTTCATGAGGATGAACAAAGTTCGACTTTCTCCCAGTTGTGTGTTTGTTCACCAGAATGTTACAGATGTTGCAGCAGCAGAAAAAAACATGGATGGAAAGAGACGCCTGCAAGAAAAACTGGACCAGATGGCCAAACTAGCAGCTAAAGAAGAGTTTTGCAATGCAGAGTGCTTCAGTGATATCATTGAGTTTGATGTCCAGAAAGATGTGAAATACTGTGCTCAGCTATGGGAGGGTAGTCCACCAATGGCTCCTCCTAATCCAGGTTACAGTGAGAGCATCCAAGAAGTGAAGAACACCATCCTCTCTAAAGCTTCAAAGTCTGCTGGGATCACTCTCACACAGTTGAAAAGCAAAATTCAGGACCTGTGGAGTGCCCTCCTCAATGAAAACTTTATTTTCAGTTTTAAAAACACACTTGAAATTGCAGTGTACAGAAAACTGGAGGCCCAGTACGCAAACTGGACCTGGGCTCAGAGGAGCAACATGCTGACCATTGAAAACCAACTTCATAACAGAATTGAAAATGGAAATCTTGACAAGGTGGACGTAAATTATCTTAAAAAAGAATCACAGGAAACACAGGAAACAATCAAAAAGGAAATGACAACATACTTTGAGGAGGACAACGAGAAAGAAATCTTGGCTCAGTGGAGAGGCCGATTTGAAACCAAAATCAAAGAGTTTCATGATGAACAGCTGAGCACAGTGAAAAGAAAACTGGATGAAGTTATTCAACAGAAGAAGGCTCGTGAAAAGCTGGATGATGAGAAGAAAGAGTTTGAGGACAAGCTGCTACAGAAGAGCAAAGAGCTCGCTCAGCAGCTGAAGGATAAGGCCAAAGATGAAGAAGAGCTTAGAAAACAGTTCAGCTGTGTTTGGAGTGACTGGGTGACTGAATTGACAGTAGATACTAAACCTGTTAAAGACATAAACCTGGAAGAAGATCAGTTTACTATCCTTAAAGAACTTGGTTTTGAAGATACTCTCATAAGTGAACGCAAACAAAATGGCAGATACAAGGACATGTCAAGGCTTGGAGATTTTTCAGATTATGTCATCCTTCAAAAGAAAGTAAATCTTTCTGATACAAGTGAATCAACTCAAGATATTGAGGAGGATGATAATCACACAAGTAGACCGGAAGCACGTGTTCCAAGACTTCTGACAAATACTCGGAATTATATGAAAAAAACTTTTGGGTACAATTCAAAAAAAAAACAAAAACAACATAAATCACACAGTACTTTATCCTGGACTGAACAGCAACAGATCAGACTGCTCATTGACAAAGCTCACAAACAGTCACTTGATGCAATTAAAGACAAACCTGTGGCTACAAGAGGCTACACACAAACTCACTTGCACGAGGTGGCAAAAAATGTAAAAGAAGAAGTGAAGAATTTTCCAATGATAGATAATTTGAAAAAGGACTTTACAGTCGATCTCATACTCTTTGTGTTCTCAAAAGCAGAGATTTGGCTTCTAGACTCCCAGAAGAAATTTAAAATGAACACAGATGCTCTGACTTTTTTAGAAAGCACAAAAACACAGTTTTACACAGTCTTTACAAGCTTTTGCAAAGGAAACTCATCTGCTGTTGTGCTCGCAGAACTGATCTGTGAAAAGCTGAAAGCGTCCACTGTTGTGGCTGTCTGTAACAAGACTGCCATTGGTCTGGCCCAAGAGATGAGGTGTAATTTCCTAGCATTCAATGGGAACAGGCTGAACTTGGAGAAACATGTGCTGAAGTCACTCGCTGAGAAAGAAAACTTTGATGAATATATCACCTACATCAGAAATCCAAGAAGACAAACAAAAGCTTTTATAAAAGCAGAAGTAAAAAAATACGTCTTCACAGACCACAAAGATAAAACTGTGAATATACTCAACAAAAATGTTGATGATGTCAACAGACTGCTGAGTCAAGCTTTATCTACTGCAACACAGAAAGTCAAAACCCAGAGAGGAGACATTAACATGTGGCTGAAAGAATTTTCTACTTTTCTAAAAGACGAGTTAACTATTGATACCTTTTCTTCTCAAAATTTCAGTGACATCAGTGATTTTGAGTTTCTAAAAGAAGAGATAAAGAAAAGAGTTGATTCCATCATTGAACAAACTAGCAGGCTCTCATTGGATAAACTGAAGGAATCCAGGCTGAAGCCTGATGAAATCCTCATTGATCAGCTGTGTAAGTGCTGCTGGGTAACGTGTCCATTCTGTGCAGCTGTTTGTACTAACACCATTGAAGATCACAGTCCTGATGACCACAGCGTTCCATTTCATCGACCCTCTGGAATCAAAGGATGGCACAAAAGAGGAAAAGTGGAACTCAGCATCAATTTCTGCACAACAAAAGTTGCAAGTGAAGGCAGATTTCATCCTCATCATAAGTCAGAGGAATCTGTTCCCTATAAACTGTACAGAACCGCTGGTCCAAAGTATGCTGACTGGAGAATCACCCCTGATGAGTCTAAACTGGCATACTGGAAATGGTTTGTGTGCCGATTTCAAAATGAGCTGGAGGAGTACTATGAGTACAAATTCCAGGGAAGAGGAGAGATTCCCAGTGAGTGGAAAAGAATCCCTAAGGATGAAGCTATTAAAAGTCTGGATGAAATGTGTTAAAGCTTCAATGAAACAAAACCCTTCAGCTTTGATTTCACATCATAACTCATTACTCAAGTGCTAACAAGTTCAGGACTTGTAGAAATGACAGCATTACTACAGGGAAAGAGAAATAGTGTGTGAGATTAGACTGTTTTTCTGTGTAATGATGGCTTAACGTTTAAAAGTAAATGTTATTAAAATGTTATTTTACAATAAAAACTTTCTCTGTAGATTAGGCTGGAAAAAATAACTTCATTGTATATTTTTCTTTGCAGTATCTTTTGTTTACGGTTGTTATAGATCATTTAAAATTATATTTCTTTATTCTATTTAGTCTTTCATATACAATAATAATAATATATTCCAAGTCACCTGAATTCATCTCAAATTGATTTTCTATAATGTATTTTTGTCATTTTCTAATATTTTGTTTCAATTATAACAACTGCCAGTTTATCACTTCCTTAATATTGATCTTTAATTTGTCTAATTACAGTTTAAATAAAGAGAACAGGGTTTTCTTATATTATTGTTATATTACATGAAAATTCATTTACAGATTTAAAGCTCATTTGTTTTGTTTACTTTGTTCTAATACATTTGAAACTAGTTATTCAGATTGAGTTTAGTTATCATATTTTGTCCCAAATAGTGTCCAAACTATTGTTTTTATGATAAAATCTTTTTAGAGGGTTTCTAAGTGTACCATTCAATAACAAGTATGAGATGAAAAATTGTTATCTGTGTTCAAATGAGTTATGATCAAATAAAATCTTTTTCTTTCTGACATGCAGTGAAAATTGTGTGACATTTATATACATGAACTGAGTCTTTCTATAAATTGGCCAATCATGTCCGTAAGCAAAAAAGTGCCTTTATAAATTTCAGTTGCATGTTCAACAAGGGTAAGCGGAAGAGAATGGCTGGCTGGATGGCTGGCTGGCTGGCTGGCTGGCTGGCTGGCTGGCTGGATGGATGGATGGATGGATGGATGGATGGATGGATGGATGGATGGACTGTTAATCCATTTGCAAATATTTTTTAAATGTTTATTGTCATTACAGTTTTCAGAGTAAACTTAAGTTTCCTCAATTAAGGTGTAAAAAGAATTATTGTATTATTATTGTAAAACAATAAGGTGTAAGAGGAAAAAGTGAAGAGTTGTTGAATGGAGTGGGAGAAGAAATAAACAAAATAAAAAGAAATAAATTCTCATTATAAAATCAAAACAGGTGCTCTGACAGGAGCGCCTGTGCTCCTCCTGGGTGAGGTGTTCTGGGCATGTCTGGGACTAGGAGACTGTAAATATAACACAAGTAGAAAACAATAAAGAGAACCAAAACCATAAATTCCCCTCTCGCCCCTGTGTGTGGCCTATCCTTAAAGCTTGGCTCCTCTACCAGAGGCCGGGGAGCTTGAGAGTCACAGCACCGAGTGACTGGCTGACTCTCTATGTTTGTCCATCACTGTCATCTATCTCTTATCACTCATTAGGCATGCAGCAGCATCTTTAAAGTATCTGCAGTTTTCATCATTCAGCACCTGCCCTTCTTCTATTGTACTTTTCTCTTTGTGATTGCTAATCACAAAGAGATCACTGTTTTATAGTCTAAATGTATTTTCTCTCACACAAAACAACTTTCAAGAACTTCCACTGACAAATGGCTACAATGCAAGAATATATAGTCACAATGGTGGACAAGGTGTTTAGTAAACCTACCAGTACAACAGCCTACAATACAGAACTTTATTATAATTCAGGTCCTCCATGAAAAATTCCTAAATTAAGAATTAAAGGATATTATTAGCTTGATAAATATGTTATCCCAACTACTACTTTACCTGTTTTGCTCAAAATGATGTTGTAGCTACTGATGCATCATGTCTGTAGTGACTGAATCATCTGTCGCTGTGAAGGGTCACTCAGATCTTTCTCCGGTTGTATTTTGATGCATTATGATCTCTGCCAGATTCTGGCACAGATTTAACTAACTATATATAGGCAGAGTAACTAACTGTAGATGGATAGCATAACATAAATATAAATGGACAGAGTAGACGATAAACCAATATTAATTATAAAATAAATAATCTTGACAATATATAAAGTCTAAAGAGCTTGGAAAGAAAAAAGCATCTGGACTTCTTTAAGTTGCTTGAAGACGTTGTGAAAACAAGTGGGCTGGCCTTGTGTTCTTGTTTTCTTGTTGCCTGTTTCATGAAGGGAGGGGGAGCTGACCCAATTATAGATGCAGCACACCTGAGAGACCAGTCCCAGCATATAAAAGCCACCTTGACTGAACCATGGGTCTCTCTCTCTGCCTGGCACTCATTATGTTCCTTTGTTCAGTTATGGCTCTTGTATTATTTAACATGTGTTTTAAGTTTCTTTACCTTATTTCATTAAAAATATCCTACAGCCTTTAAAAGTGTGTGTGGTCTCCCACTTGCTTGTCACTTCCTTCGAGCCGGGTTGTGACAACCTCTCATCCGAGAAGCTTCTTCAGTTCTAGGGTCAAATGGTGGAGAGTCCCAGATTTAAGCCCTGTGGGAGAGTCCCCCCAAGAGGGACAATGGATCCTCTAATGATCCTCTACCTAATCACACGAGCCAAGGTGTGAAAACGTGTGTAGGTTACAATCAGCCAAGGTTTCAGGTGAGCTCATTGTGAAAATCACCCTATCATGTGCTTTCCTGAGGTCAGACAGCCCAGGATGTGAGTGGGTGTTAAGGCATCTGGGAAGGCATCTCAAAACTGGATTATAGATGGCAGATAGTTGGTGTCGTAAACCACCGCCTCTGTTCAAAGATGACCGTTCACAGTGGACATAGATGGCTTCTTTCACTCCTTTTTCAAACCATCTGTGTTCTCTGTACAAAATGTGAACATTGGCTTGAAAGACTGACCTTTGTCCTTTAGATGCAGATGGACAGTCGAGTCTCGTTCCGTTGAGGTGGCTCTTTTATGTTGTGCCATGCGTTTATGAAGTGGCTGTTTGGTCTCTCCAATGTAGAGGTCTGAGCATTTCTTGCTGCACTGTACAGCATACACTACATTGTTAAGTTTGTGGTTAGGAGTTTTGTCTTTGGTATGAACCAGTTTTTGTCTGAGTGTGTTGCTGGGTCTAAAGTAAAGGATGTCATGCTTGGAGAAGACTCGCCTGAGTTTTTCTGATACTCTGGCTACATAGAGGATGACAATGTTGTTGTGTTTGTCTTTCTTATCTTCCCTAGTTGGTGTCTGATCTTCTTTTCTGTGCATCTTTGCTCACTTGATGAAAGCCCAATTAGGATAACCGCATGTCTTAAGAGTTTCCTTTACATGTGTGTGTTCTTTCTTGTTTCCTTCAGGCTTACAGGAAATAGACGACTGGATAACTGAGAACCTTCACAGACATACGACAGTAAATACACTTTTTTTTAATTAAAGGTTAAAAAAAAAATTCATTCCTAAAGAAAGCTATTATAGCATTTTTCACATTTACTCATAAATTTGACATCCCGATCTACTACCACTGATAAAAACGGACGAACTAACAGCACCCCAGAAGTCAAGAAGGTTTTTACTGCCCCCTGGTGTTTGGCTGCAGTATAGGTCTGGATAGGAAAAAAATAAAATAAAATAAAATCGTCACCTCAGATAATTTCTTTTCCAAAAACGCTTTTTTCCATATTAGTCAGCGGTTATCATGTTGATTTGGGTTCTAAGTGTAACTTTTATCTCAACTCTGTGAAATGTGTGTCACTCGAAACATTCACAGTCTCTAACAGTGTTGACATATAACGCCATACTGGAGCCCTGAGGTTTCTAAACAAGATCACAAATCACTCATAGTTTTCACACAAATGCGCTGTCCATAAACTTTCACTTGCTGTTCTGAAAAAAGAAGCAAAAAATAAATTAAAAAAGGACAGTTGTTGGTTGATTGGGGGTGAAGGTAAGAGGGTTACGCACAGCATTTTCATCACTTATACCCCATCATCCAACAAACTGAGAGAATATGTTCCACTTTAAACAGGCACAAGTGTGTTGCTCCAGAGATATGCAATGATTTACCAAAGAAAAGCAGTTAAAATGAAAATTAACACATTGCTCAGAATGTGCCTTATAGGAATGATTAAGCACATGAGCATGACTGCTTCAGGCAAAGATTGTGTTACCTTACTTAACACAAGTCTGTGTACTTTGCTGCAGCTCTGGTAGTCTTCCTTTGTGGTAAGGCCAAAACCTCACTGGGTGCCACAGTCCTGTTTATTCTGCACTCTGACATTTAATGTGATTTCATGCACATGTTTATGGAGGGAGACAGGAAAGAGGTTTTACTAATGAGAAGAGAATACATTTGATGCAGCTTATGTCTGCTTGAACCTTGAGGTTTTTACATGTTTTGCATCTATTTTCAATTAGATATAAAACATGCAGAACATATGTGTGATATATGGATGTGTGATACCATTAGTTCAGTTGCAGCACTCACAGTGTTAAGCCGCACATTGTAATAGCAAGCTCTGTTTTTGATCCTGTGTGTATGGTATGATATGCAATGAGAAAATTTCAAATTTAATGTTAATTGATAAATAAATGTATGATAGTGATCAAAGGTGTGCAATGTTGCGTCGTTCTGATCATGAACTGGGTTTCTCAGGGTGTCTTTCCCCTCATGAAAGGTAAGGTTGTGGTAGTGGTGACCTAAAACAAAGTCCATGCTTTGTGAAATTCAACATCAGAGGTCACAAGCTGGTTAAAGGTTATATGTAAGCAGGGTGTGCAAATGTAGAACTAAGATAACTGATAATCAGTGAATGGTTGGGGTTATTTGATACGGTATCTCAGTAGGTTATGCAGGATGAATAAACAAAGAGTGAAATTATGCTAAACAAACATAATTTAGGCTTTTTAACTGTTAAAAAGCCACCAGAGAAGATGGGTGCAGTGTGATCAAAAAGCAATGATAAGCAACAATACTCAAGTAAGTTGTGGGATTTTAAAGAGTGCTCAGTTCGTACTAAGGGTCCCTACACTGAGACACCACCAGCCTGAACCTGAATACAAGGCAGGATGCTTTGTTGTTATACCTCCCCTGTTGTTACATCTGAATGCTGCAGCAGATCACAAGAGCAGACAATAGTTTTCCAGTCGTCTGTTGCCCAGTTTTGGTGAGCGTTTTTGAATTGTAGCCACAGATTTCTGTTCTTAGCAGACATTAGTGGCATCCAGTGTTGTCTTTTGCTGCCATAACGCACCCGCTTTCAAAGTTCAACGTGTTCTGCACTTCAAGACACTCTTCTGCAACTTTGAGATGTTATGAGTGGCTGTCAGTCTTGAGCTTAAAGCAGTTGAGCCATTCTTCTCTAACATCAACTGCACATTTTCTCCCAGAGAACTGGACCATTCTCTGTAAATCCAATGACTGTAGAAAAGTCCCATATCAGCACTCTGTGAAATACAAAGACCCACCCGGCATTAAGAACAACAAAGTCACTTAAATCACCTTCCTTCCTCATTCTTAGTCATTGTAGCTTCATGCTATTAACACTGAAATATTCCCTGAAAAACGATAGATGGCACGTGTCCCGTGGTGGTGCGAGTGATTTTCAATAACTTTATTAAAACCATATTGTGACACAGACCAGAACACTTACAGAGCACACAACAGAAATAAATACCATCATGTGTACAGCGCTCATTGCCGAACAGAATTATTGCAGCTGGCTTTTGATTTATGTCATCCAGAAAGAGAGAGGGCATGCTATGTCATCAGACAGAGATACCACCAGGAGCTGGGCTCAGTGTGTCAAACACCCTGCCTGCTTTTTGACCGTGGAGAGCAGTTCCTTAAACACGTCACCGGCTCTGATATACAGCTAGGCTGCGTCTCAATCTAAAACAATCAGCTCCTGCTTAGCTCTGCTCGAGGAGGCATCGGGCTGCTTTAATCAAGGTCCATCTCAGGCTTGCTCTCTGCCGTTTCTGAGGCGGGATTGCCTGCAGCCTCGGTCGTTCCCTTGTCTGCCGCTTCTTCCTGGGGTTTCTCCTGGCCGTTGACAGGCCCGTTCTGCTCTGCAGGTGTCTCCTCTTTCGGAAGCTCCACTTTGGGTTTGGGCTTGGTCACAACAGGGTTACAAGCAGCAAAAAGCTCCTGTGGAAAAATGAAATTATAGTTTGATTCAATAAAAGATGAACCAAACATACAGTCTAAGTTTCCCAGTGCTTACAATCTTAAACTTACCCTTGTTTTTGCTTTAATGTCTTTGACTTTGACAGATGGATCCACCGCCAGGCTCTGTTTGCTCTGCTGGTTCATAGCACTGTTCATCCAGATCATTGCATCGTTGTTCAGTTTGTCCACCTTGTTTACATCTGCCTCATCTAAATGGTCATACTGCTCATCCTGGAAATCAGACAGGCAATATTATGTGCTGTGCAGGCAACACAAGCTATTAATAGTAGTTCTCATCTGTTTTAAACAGTACCGTGTAAACATATTTAAAATTAAATAAATTTGGTAGTACTGTAGTTTATAGTAGTCACCTTCATTTTGTAGGCCTCGATAAATTTCATGTACTGCTGGATTTGTTTTCCCAGCTCCTCAAAAGCTTTAGGTCTCTCTTCAGCCTCTGTGTACCTGTCCTGAATGGGCTGGCCGAGTTTCTGCAAAGCACACGGTACACACGTCAGTTAAAGGATTTTACTTGATCAGACTAACACGAGGAGGGAGAAAAATAAAGAAAGAAATCAGCACAATAATCACCTTTAACTCTGCCAGTTTGTCAATGTACACCTGTTTGGGTTGGTCCTCTCCATCCTCATACAGCCAGTTTTCAGTTTCCTCCAGCTTTAAGGACAAAACATCTCGGTCCTAAAGAATAAAAATGATTTCACAGTGTGTCGAGGAAAGTTGAATCAGCTGCTAATTCCATTACAGCTTATCTTAAACGATGAACGAGACGAT
This sequence comes from Hemichromis elongatus, assembly GCA_015108515.1. Classification (NCBI taxonomy): domain Eukaryota; kingdom Metazoa; phylum Chordata; class Actinopteri; order Cichliformes; family Cichlidae; genus Hemichromis; species Hemichromis elongatus. The sequence goes on along the minus strand of VUQR01024854.1, from coordinate 37,113 downwards.
GTAATTCACTCACAGATTCACTGACGAACTTCTCCAGCATGCCGTGCAGTTTGTCCCTCATTTCGTACACGTACTCTTCTACATTATTCTTGGCGTCGTTCCTCTCCTTCTCCAGCTTATCCTGCATGATCATCTTGCCCTGAGGAGAACAAACACAGCGACTCTTACTCCCAAACGAGATAGCTGGATTATGTAATGTGAGTGCGAGAGATGGGTGAAAATGTAGTTACCTCATTTTCTACAAAAAGATTGAGCATGTCGTTTGCTAGCTGCCACTGTGGGTTGTTTTCAATTGGAAGCTCCAGAACTTTTGTCTTGACTTTGGGTTTCTTGGCTTGTGGAGGCTGATCGGACTTTTTCTCACCCTTGTTCTCCTCTGTGGAAGTCTAAAGAAAAAAATAACAAAAAAATAAACACACAGAATGAAATGACGGCATTATAACATTCACAGTCTCATGCATTTGCGTCACACTACACATACATTTGTCTCAATAAAGCCATCACACACACAAGGATGAAAACATTACATGCTTCTAACATACAGAATTTATTCTGGGCTATCAGTTAAATATTTAAGTGATTTTACAAAAACGTCTCACCTCCATCTCTTCACTCTCTCGTGGCGCCTTCTCTTCTGTTTCTTTCTGAGCATCTCCCTGAGCCGGCTGCTCATCCTGATCTGTCTGCATTTTGCTCTGCTGTGGGAAGAAATTTAAAGAGTCTTTCAGACGAAGCATCTCACAATGAGTACCACACGCCACTTTGTGATGAACCGTTTGTCCAAACTACCTCTCCATCTTTGTCGGCAGCCTGTTCTGTTTCCATTGGTTCCTCTGTCTCATCAGACTTCTGCACTTCCACCAGAGAGGCGCTGGACACACTAAAGATTCCGTGAATGTTCACCCGCACTTTCACTTTCACTTTGGAGCTCTCACCTGATGCCTGGGGGACGACTTTCTGGATCATAAAATTACCTGGGGAAATAACAGGTGAAAAAGAGTAAGGATAAAAAATTAAGTAGGAAAAACCGGTTCAGTGCAGGTTGTTATGCTTTTTTTTTTTTTTTTTTAATCTATGCAGTTCATATCCCACAGTCATTGAAAAACTGTCACTCAGAGCCAGTTTATTCCAAAAATAAATGAATAAATAAATAATAAATGCTCAGTACTGGAGCTCGTGCAAAAATTTGGTGAGATCAAAACAAAAAAGTATAATACAGTACATAATAGTGAAAGTATGAGGATTTCCAGCACACAATACAGGCTTAAGAAAAAAAACTCTTATCAGTGAGACTAATAAAAATTGCTTCAGTCGGCAGAAGGAACATAAAAATTGGACTCTGGAGCGATGGAAAAAGATCATGAGGTCTGTTAAGGATTTACTGTAATGGTCACATCGGGGTATGAAGAAAGCTGGATTAAGTGATGCACTCATGATCCACAGTGTAGAGTACGAGCGTATGAGAGCAGTGTTGATTATGTGGCATTGTCAGTCAGTTCTTGGTTCAACAACATTGTGCACGCAAAACTTAACCTGATAATCTTGATATAATTAATGACCAGGTTTTTCTCTCTTTATCATCGATGGCTCCATTTGTGAAGGAGTTGTTTAGAGACCACGAGAAATCATTTTCAATGAGACACCAATGTGTCCAGACATTAACCCAACGATTTAGGGTGTGCTGGAGAAGACTATACACAGTGTTCCAGCTCTCCAACCGCAAGCACAAGATCTTGGTAAGATATTAATGTGATTCTGAAAATAAATAAACCTTGAGACATTGCATATGCTTATTGAAAAAGGCCATGGCAAACGAGCATCATCATCAAAGCTTATGGGGTCCAACTACATATTAGTGAGTGACGTTGTTTGGCCAGCAGTAAATTTGAAGGCGAGGACAATAAGCACACCAACCAAGATATTTTTCTAAGATCTTTATGGGGAAAAATTTTAAATGTATAGGCACTAATCTAGCTGTGTGTCTGCTGGACGTGTAGATAACACAGAGCTTGAGAAAGGCTTCATTTCTTACCTATAGTGGGATCTGGATAAGGCAGCTCATTAGGGGAACTGTAGTAAGCCTCCAAAGAGAAAGGCTCTTTCCGGTAGAAAGTCAGCACTTTGGAAAAGGGTGCAGCGTGGTTTTTGGGAAACACCTCACAGTCACTGCAACAATGAAGATTAAATTACATTAAAAAATTATGATAAATGTCAGCATAAGTAAATGATGATGATGATGATGATAATAATAATAATAATAATAATAATAATAAAGAAAGAAGCCTTTTTTTTACCTCACACCATCCTCTGCAGCAGAATGCCATTTCAAAGAGATGGGATATGGAACAGCATCTGTGATGGAGAATTCACGGACTTTGAAGGCTGGAGACAGGATTGCACACTGAGGAGAGAGATGGCCTTGTGTCAATGACAGCTGCAGTAGCATTATATTAAAAAAACACTCCTCAAACATTAGCACTTGTTAAAGTTCATCAGATGCGAACAACTGATTATTTTCCAGCAGACATCCAAATAAAACCGACTGCGGCGTACCTGCAGAGCGCATCCTCTGGCCACAGCTTCATCAGCATTCAGTGTAGTGCTCAACTCCTTTCCAAAGAATTTGCTGATTCTCTCTTTGACAGCTGGGATTCTGGAAGCTCCACCGACTATCTCGACTGCATAGATGTCTTCTTTCTTCAGTTCTTATGGAGAAAAAAAAAAGTTTATTTTAAACATGAAAAAAACAAAAACAAATGAGTTCCTTTTTTAAACTCAATTAAGCAAAAATTAGGCAAAAACTCTTTAATTAAACTTACTGGCCTGTTCCATCAGACTCTGCAGAGGGGGTTCTACTCGGGCCAAAACGTCAGCACACATCTCTTCAAACTGAGCCCTGCAAAAGAAAAGAGGAACAAGTCATCAGATTTAAAGCAGATCAGAACGATCAGCAAAAAAATGCTTTCTTATCGAACTACCTGTTCATTTTTCCAGTGACATCGATGTCATTCATGAAGCACTCAATGTTGAGTGGCAGGTCAGAGGAGTTAGCACTCATCAGTTTCTTCAGTTTTTCACACTCCTGGTAGAGCCTGACCAGAGCCCGGGGCTTTGACTTCACATCAAGCTTGTACTTTTTGCCGAATTCCTCACAGAAATGCTTAACGAGCATCTCGTCAAAATCCTTTCCTCCCAACAGTGGGTCACATGCTGTGGCAAGAACCTGAGCGGCAGGATAAAGATTTATGGTTACGACACAAAAATCAGTTGTAGACTGATAGTGCAGTGCACTGGGATGTCTACACACCTTGAGTTTGCCTTTATTAAAGGCACACACAGATGTCTGGTATCCAGAATGGCCCAGGTCCACAAACACCACATTCCTGGCCTTCTCCTCTGGAGCAGGCAGATCCTGTTTGTAGATTCCATAAGCCAAGGCAACTGCAATGACATCAATCAAGTCAATTAGGATTTTTAGGTGTACATTAAAAACTAGTTAGAAGATGGAAGCTAGTATGCTCACTAACACCGCCAACCTAGAGTAGCCTTGTAGGATTTAAAGTTCAAAATAATCCTCATCTTATATTCAACTCAATTTTATTTATACTGGGCAATGATGTAGTCCCTTTAGTGCCTGACAAAAAATGACCAAGAGCATAACAGGTCTCAATTACTGTCAGAAGAGAGTTTGATTAGCGAGATGCGCTTCCTCGCCTAAAAGCCCTGGTACAGACCTGCAGTTGTCTCATTCATCAGCCTCAAGCAGTTGAGTCCAGCAATCTGAGCAGCATCTACTACAGATCTCCTCTCAGCATCAGTGTAGTAGCAGGGAACCTGGTTAGAACAGAAGTGAGTCCATTGATTAACCACGCTAATTGACTAATTAGTCAGGTGGAACACGCTACAACCTGGATGATGTGATTCTGATCTTTCTCAGCTGATAAACAGATCATTTGGTCACACTCATATGCTCTCATGTTAAGCAACACAATACATGTGTCCAAATTACTGAATATCATATGCATCTTTATTATTTGCCACAGGTTTTTATTGTATTGATAAGTATTTGGAAATACTTGTGTATGATTGCTGATATAAAAAAAACAAAAAACAAAACTCACTGCCATTTGAAAATTACTCTGGAAAAAAAAAATCTTATAAGTAACTGTCTCAAAAATAAAGTCTCTCATCCTGCAAATAAACTCAAACTCCATAGTCTGCTGTCCTCTGCTCTGCTGCCTGGAGGAGTTAAGTGTAGTGGCACATGAATCACATGTCTGCCTGCTGCAAGCTCTGGTTTAGTGTGCAGCAGATCTCCAGAGCAGAAGAATGACCACCAGAAGTTCTTGGAAGTGAGTTTAAGTATGTTCAACAGCAGGACAAAATACTATATTTGGGAAGCAGCTGGGTTAAATAGGACTTCAGCCTGGCAACTTAACCTGACAAGCAAGATAGCAGGCAGGGAAACACAAGCGGGGAAAGGACTGAATTTTCAAAATAAGAGGCTACTGTCCATTGATGGCATTGCACACTCATACAAAAGATAAGTAAATAAAACTCAAAGTCTGATGCACAAACGTCATGGGAGAAAATATGGATGATTCAGTAATTAAGACTGGACTGCTGTATGCCATTCTCTCAGAGCTTGTGTGTTATTCTGTTAACCTATTTAATGAAAGAGAGATTCAGGGCAAGTCTGATCAGGTAACATGACGCGTGAGGCATGGACTTGTTATGCCAGCATACTTACAGACACAACGCAGTCAGCCACCGGCTTCTTCAGGGCGTTCTCTGCGGTCTCTTTAAGCTTGGTGAGAAGCATGGCGGTGACCTGTTCAATGCTGAATACCTTTTCCTCCTCCATGTACATCACCTTTAACAAAAATCAAATTGACAGACATAGAAGTTTATTACATGCCAGCTCAAAATGAGTGTTTTGTATAGCAGCAGTTTCTTTAAAATATTACAGTTAGTGACACAGAGCAGTAACAAGTTCTCAAAGGTTTTCAATGAGATCCTTAAAAAACAAACCCATTCTCAGCCGCTAGAGAAAATGTTAGACCAAGTTTACTGTAAAGCCGTGTCTGTTTAAATAACACCAAAATTGTAACGATATTGCAAATGTTCCCACTTCTTCTCTTACCTTGATACCTGTTGTTCCCGTCGGCATCTGTGCAATATCGTAGACCATGTTGTTTTTGAGGGACTGCACATATGGATCTGAAAATGCCCTGCCATGAAACTTCTTGAACCCTTGGACTGTGTTCTTGCAGTTTGTGACGACCTGTTTTATCAGAGGAAGAAAAGAAACAACTCTGTTTAATTACCGCAAAAATACTAACTGCACAAGCTGTGAATTTATGGCAGCAAATTAATTTGTGTAGATGTGGTTTATGTGTGGCGAGTTGTTCATGCTCTGTGCACTGTGTGATGAAGCAACCCCCCCACCCCCTATGGTCACCTGAGCAAAAACTGTATCCAGCACCCACCCCCAAAGTTTCTCATGAAAACATACCTGGCTCTTTGCAGCTGCACCAATTGATCGATTCCGAGGTCCAAAAGAAACACATGCTCTAAAAACAGAAAACACAATTCATCTCTCTCATCTACAACAATTGCTTCACAATGGTGCAGCTTCTTCACCAACTGGCCATAAAATGTTAACCTTTTCATGTTTATATGTTATAATTCTGAAATCACAATTCTATGGTCCTTTGTGTGGTTCTGTGAACTGAGAGTGTTAAAAATGAAGCACAATAGGCTGATAATGTGGTTTTGACAGCCTGGTTCTGGCCTCCTCCCGTCAGCCTGCAGTAAAACATCCATCACCTGACTAGTTAGGTCACTTAACGACCTTTACATTTTTTTCGATGGAATTAATGTATTCAAGCCTCAAAAGCAACAATAAATTAAAATCAAATTATCCCAGGGTTTCTATTTCTCCAACAATTTCGTTCCGGCTTGCTAGCATTAGCTTTAGCACTCACATGCTGTTTCCTGTTGTGAAATCTTTTAGCATGCTAACTAGCTAGCAATGTTAGCTTCATTCAATATTAGGATAAAGACAAGTACATTCATTTACATTATGTAGGCGTTATTGACGCACACGATAGATCGCAAATCGTCTCCAATGATGTGTCAAGTCGTACTTACGGTGTACATCGATCGCTGTATTCATTGGCGACGGTTTCAATCCCTCCGGCTCGGGCTACTGCTACATAGCAGTTCAAAAACCCGACGTCAAAGCCTACAACTGACATTATCGCTAGCTAACTTGGTAGTGTGGAGTTACAAGGAGGAACAAAAATACAGTTCGGTGCTCAAAGTGACAGCGGTGGCTACAGATGCTCTCAGTCAACGGACGGTGATACACCCTTGTTCTTCTTGTTCCATGAAGCTGAGCAGCAGCATGCGGTACGCCGGCAGATGCGTGACAGCGTTCAGGAATTTTCTGTCTGTGCACTGACCAATAGCATCCGACTGCGGGGACCAGAGATGTTATCATGCGCCACCTACAGCTCAGACCCGGTATCGCACCAGCAGGTCTTTTCCTTCCCGGTTGTTTCCTTTGGGGGTCGCAACCGCGCATCATGCGCGTCTTTCTCACCCTGTTCATATCATTCTCTTCTGTTACACCAACCTTCTGCATGTCATCCTTCGCTACATCCTTGAATCTTTTTTTGTGGTCTTTCTCTTTTCCTCCTGGGTGGAAGCTCCATATTCATCCACCAACTCTTTCTCATATCTTAATGGTATTCCTCATCAGCTTTATCTCTCTATATTTACTACCACTCTATCACACTTGTTTCTTCTCTTCTCCATACCTCACGAATCCTTTCACTCTCCAGGATTGTGTTAAACTATCTGGTTAAAAACTCAGCTGAGCTCTGCATACCTCCACAGGTATGTCATCTGGACCAACTGCCTTTCCACTCTTTCTTTTAAAGCTGCCATCACTTCCTCATGCTAATCCTCTGCACTTCCTGATTCAAATCTTCCTCTGTCTCTAATTTTATACATTCATCATCTCCTCAAAGTAATCCTTCCACCTTATTAGCACACCCTGTTCACTCATCAGTACATCTCCACCTCTAACCATAATCGCCCTAACCTGTTGCACATCCCAGTGTCTCACTACAATCTGTACAATTGCTGTCTGACTTCTGGTTGCTGCAGTGCCAACCATTAGCAAGTTGTAATTTTCTTAAATATTACAAATACTTCAAATCAGCTGTCTTGTCCAGTAATAAAATTGTCTGTTAATACTTCTGATTAAGTTTCTGACAGCTCTCACCAGTAAAACATATCAAGCAGTCACATCAATTAATCAGCATCAGGTGATGCAAAATTATCTTGTTACAATAAAAAGTTCTACTTTTACTTTGACACGATACCCACCTACGCTGTTGCAGATCCTGCCATGGCAACAGCACTCCAGTAGGACACTGGATTCTGCAACATCACAAGTTGAATCAGCTTACCTTTATTAGAGACTTATGAGAGAGACAAAACTAGCACAGGGAAGGAATATATAAAGTTCATTGCCCTATAAAAACACAGCTGTGTCACTGTCTCCACAACTGGGACTCAAAGCATGGGGATGATTCCAGAAACACTGAGCCGGAAAAAGAAAAATTATATCTTTTATATGTCTATTTCTTAGCACTGCTTTTATATTGACTAGTATTAACTTCTGTCGCTGATCCACACCATCCGGGCAAGGACAGAGAGACTCAAGAGGAGCTTCTATCCCCAAGCCATCCGTGCGCTCAACCATAAAATCTCCAATCTCATTGGGATCTTGCTCAAACACAGATTCCAGCATTTTTAGCCAAACCATAGTTAATTCTTCTGTACACTGATAAATTAATTTAATGTAGAACATGTAAAACTGCAGCACTAGCACAACATCCACCACATTCTGAGTGGAAACATGACAAACTGGTGTCCACAGGCATCGGATGATTTGCCAGAATGTCACCCCTATACCAAACATTAAGTTAATTCCTGTTCACCAAGCAATACAAACGTGCCTGCTGCTGTATCACCAAACCTCATTTGTGAGGGTACTACACTTACCCACGAACTTCACACTCTCACTCTAACTGAACTACTTTTCTTTTTTGTCATTCAATGTTAGGAATTAAAGTGAACCAACATTCAATCAAAACTGATTTCACATAAATATTTTCACTTTTTATTGGTTAGACGTACAGACTTGGAATTATAAACAGAGGGCAGTTTAGAAAGGAGATGCGTGTTCATTGATCGTTCTCGTAGTCGGCCGGATTCTTCCTCTTGCCCTGCTGATGGACGCTGTTGCCCCAGCTGTAGGTCAGATACATAAGGATCATTGCTGCAAAAAGGATGATGACAAAACAGATTACCATCAGCGATCTGACACTTTATTTTCAAGTAGCTGCACCTTACTGTTAAATAACTTTCTTTAGTATATTCCTTTAATATCATATTGTCTGTGCTCTCAATTCTCACTCATGCCTCACACATGACACGACTAAAAGGCTTCTATTATATTAGCACAAATACTGTTATGGTCAAACTTCTAATCAATTAATTTAACAGGGCATTCAGGTTTGCTTCATTTTTTATTTTATTTTAAAAATAGCCTAAAGTAGTTCAGAATAAGATCCTTTTATATCCTAAAACACCAGAGTTTTAACTAAAAGCCCAACTCAACCCAGATTTCAAGTGAAGTTCAACTAGGAAAATATGAAAGACTAAGATCTGAAACAAACAGGCCAAACATGTTACATATGCTCCTGTTTAATTATGAGAATGTATTACTGTTGACATAATGAGCTGGTGTACCAGAATCCTAACATACTGTAAAGAAAAACACTCACGGGGTGCAACTTTGAAGAAAGACGACGTGACCCTCCTCCACACATTTGGGATTCCCTTGGAGAAGTAGTTTGGGAAAGCCCTCTGCTCAAAGGGGGACAGACTGTATGTAATTATATGCCTGACCTTGGCCAAGTTTCCAAAGTGGCGTCCCATGTTTACCAGAGAGCTGGGCTGAAAAGAAAGCAAGACGCATACAAACACAGTCATCAGTGCTCAAATGTTTCTGTGAGCTGCATTTAAAGCAAATATTTTACATCTAATAGCAGCACAATATATCTAATGGTCCCCTCAGAAATCAGCCTGTCATTGGACGTGTAGATTTTAACTACGTGTATCTTCTATGTAAAAAATATCTTTGGGGTTATTGAATCTTAATTATTTTTGGGGCGATATATACAAGTTGTATTAACTTTAAAGTAAAGTCATCATTTAAACGTTAGTTGATGTAATGCGGTTTTATGTAACAGTGTTACATAAAAAATCAGCTGCCCTCATCTTAAAGACTTCCTGTGATAGTCACTAACACAAAAACCCCAAAGGGTTCCAGTTTATTGATCCGTAGCTTGTCGCAAAAAACACAAAATAAAAATTGCAAACGAGCTAAGGTTGGTCGCGCTAACTGTTAGCGCAAACAGGCTAGCTCCTGAGGTACGAACAGACCTTGAGCTTGGACGAAAGCGTAGTATTTTAATCACAATAGCCTCACACCAGCTCAGTTTCGCTATAAAAATGTACTGACATCTCACGTTACGGTATTAAGGATAAATTAAATAAAAACTATGCCGTTGAATTTATGACATTGAGACTCACCGCTTTGCTTGTCCACGGTGTTTCTGAACACTTCCGGTGTCCGTCGACCTTTGTTATTCAGGCATCGGATCGCACTGAGGACATTACTGCCACCTGACGGGCCGGGGTTTAAACGGCAAGCTATGATCTGAGGAAAAGGCTGTTTTTCTAGTTCCAGGTCTATTAATAACGGGGCTCGTACGTTTTCAGATTTTCCAGTATTTCAGTGCTGGCATCATTTAGTTTAGACTGCATATCCTATCTGCCACAACAAACCACACTCAGAAGGTGGAATCAGATAAAATGCAATAAAATTGACTAAGCTCTACAAAAATTTTCCTCAACTTTAAACAAAACAGGTAAAATTGTGGTCAAAAGTTCCCATACACTCATCATGGGCATGGATGTCATGTTAATTTTTATTTAATGGTCCAGGGTGGAATAATTAAAAAAACAAGAATTGGGTGTAGGATTTTCTTTAATCCACACAGGGTCAAAGGTATACATTCATATACAGGCTTACATATGAATAAACACTCCCACTAATATTTAGTTAAATGTCTCTTAGCAGGTTGCATCTCAACCAGATACTTTGGTAGCCATAAATAAGCTTGATTTGTAGCTGGACGACTACTCTTCATGGCACAATTGGTAAAGATCATTTAAATTGATTGCTTTCGAGGCAATGACTGGGCGTTTAAACATAGTCCACAATTTTGAACAAGGGTTGAGGTCTGAAAGGCAAAAAGTCAATGCATCATGGGAATCCCCCAGCAGCCTACACCTATTGCAGCAAAACTAAGGAATTATTCAGGGTCACCTGAATCAGCCCTAACTATCCTAAAAAGGAAAGTTTTAAGTCTAATCTTAAAAGTAGAGATAGTGTCTGTCTCTTGAATCCAAACTGGAAGCTGGTTCCATAGAAGAGGGGCCTGAAAACTGAAGGATCTCCCTCCCAAGTAACAACAAGTAAGCCTACAATGTGAGAGCAAAGTGCTCTAATGGGGTGATATGGTACTACAAGGCCATTAAGATAAGATGGGGCCTGATTATTTAAGACCTTGTATGTGAGGAGCAGGATTTTGAATTCAATCCTGGATTTAACAGAATTGTTGGAAAAGGCAATTAGAGCCGAGTTCATACAATCTAGCTTTGACTTAAGGTGATGAAGAAAGATACCATGCATCACTGTAGCCAGATAGCTTGAGCTTTGTCTTGTCTGGCTATAAAAATTTTCAGCAGATTCCCTCAATTTCAACTAAAGTGCCACTCATCTGTATTTGGCATTTTACACAGGATACACTATTCTAACATCAAAATGCTTTTCACACAATGGTATAGACAAAGACGAGGTTTATCCATGCTATTTTTTAATTTTTTTTCTTCAACTTTTGCCTACATAATTTCATTCTTTCGAATATTCCTAAGCTGAGCACAGAGAAAGTGAATTCATTTGGTTTGCATAAATAGACATGACATGCATTTAGTCTCATTCAACCAGTACAAATATACAAGCATGCAGTCAGTTCACACGTATGCAGTCACTCAGTGACCAGAAGTAATAAATACACACTGAAACCTCGACAACTTTCATTCTGGACATTATGCAGACAGACGTCTGTAATCCCCACGAATAAAACGATATGTAAAAGGTTTGGGAAGCGTTTGTGACTGCTTTGTCTTTTTGTCCAGAACAGGGCTACTTAAAATTTGGCAATTTGTGTTAAATTAAAGAATAATGACAGACAACCCACCCAGAATAAATTAACAAAAACAAGCAAACTTAAAATAAATCATACATCACACATTTTCATCTTCTAGTGTGTTAGATTCATTACAACATTTCTAACAGCTGAAGATCAGGATGCATCTGCACCTTTTCTGGCCATGCCTTTACAAAACCAAAATAAATGCCACACTTTTACATGATAAAATACTTTAAGTAAACACACCTGCTCCAGATCAAACTTCTTTCATAAACGATTTTATAAATTCACAAAATCACCGAGCCTGGTCAGAACATTTGATGCTTGGAAACAGTAAGCCTGTGTGATGACTGCCGATGGGGGTCTGGTCACAATCTGATCAGCCTGAAAAAGAGAAAGGTATGTTGGTAGCTGGCTTAGCGACATGTACACCTGGTGGCAACCATGTCTTCGAACTCCTTGTAAACGTAAGAGCCGTCCTCTTCAAAGATCATGACACTGAGGGGGCTGTAGTGGGAGGGGACACACGAGGGCCTGGGCACAGAGGAGTCGAGCTTCTCATAGATGAGGTTTTGCACCATGGTGTGGACGGGTGAACCGTAGATGAAGCCCATGATCCTCGGACAGATTCCTCTGCAGTACCTGGGATTGTACTTCGGTGGAAACACAATCCAGTGGTCCAGTTTGAGCTGACTAAAGCGCACCCTGAAATCATACAAGGCGCAGTCACGTGTTGGGAATTCGGAGCTTGGGAGAAGCTCTGGCAGCTGGATGTCCAACCTTGCATCACCTCGTTTGCTTTTTGGAGATTCCCTCTTCCATCTCCTCTTGTGCCCACGCCTCCGTTCTGGTTTTAAAACCCCCTCCTTCTGAAAATGATTAAAGGCCACCGATGGCCTTTTAATTGCTTTAGCACTCTCTAGTGACCTCTGGTGGGCGATTTTACTGGTGTCATTGAGGTAAAGAAGTAGAGGAGGGGACCTCAGAGCGATCTCCAGGGGACCTTTGCAACCATTGCCCTTGGTTGTTTTTTCCTCTGGGCAGGTAATGTTGACAAGTAAGTGTATGTTCTCTTTCGGAAACTTTAGGAGAGGCAGAAAAAATGAGGTGATGTCAACCTCCACCCAGTTTCTCCGGCTCCTCCCGCCTGTGCTGGCTGAGAAGTTCACTGCACGTTGGACCCCGGGACAGAGCGGGCACTGATTTGACCGCTCATACTCCTCGATAGTGAGGTAACACAGAGAGCTGACAGGTGTTGAACTGTCATGGTCCAAACTGTACAGCAGGGCAGAGTTCAGAAGCTGCTCTTTTCTTCTCACCTGATGGAGGCTGTAAGACAAATCCTGCATAAAACTCTCTGCAGGAGAACACAAGAACACAAAGGGCAGAAAGTCACCATCATGTCATGATGCAGACGTGCTCAAGATTACACCAAACTTTAACTAGGCCGAATAAACATGCACAACTTATACATGTTGCCCATGTCACCAATGACATTTTAACTTTTAAGGGAAGGTAAAAATGCCTGTTTAGTAACAATAACACATTTCCATAATCAGTTAAACACACTTTTTGTAACCCATTTTTGAGCCCATATTCATATAGCCATAGTAATAGATTTAACCTAAAATTTGAGGGACCTCACTCAAGATGTTTTGTAGATAATAGAATTACAAAATGACCCCTCACAAAAAAAAAAAAAGTGACAGAATAAAACATCTAGAAACCACCTCCCTTCATCCCTCACAGTTTTTGTCATACATCCAATTAAAGACGTGCATCTTTTTCCCTGGAACATCATTAAATCCAGCAGCCACAGTATATATACCAATCTTGTGTAGAAATTAGTTCTCCCTTTAATCCCTGTAAACAACATTTCCCTTGGCACCTTCTATAATTTGGGTTAGCACTAAGGTTAGGCTATGGTATTTCACAGGTGCCTGAGTGAGCAGTTTTTTGTTGTAATAATGCTGCACCAGCAAACATATAGCAACAGAATCCTCAGAGCAGGTATGACTAACTTTACCGCACTGGCCTAGCGAGTTTGTGTGTTGACAGTGGAAACAACGCACCTAGGTGCATGAGGGTGTATGCAAAGGTACATGCATCTCTTGGCAGCAAACATCTACCTCTGTTCTGCCTAATAACAAAAAAGTGCGTAGCAAAATGGATGATCTAGGGAAGAACTATAGGTAAGGGAGAGAGGGAGGGAATAAAAGTGAGAAAGAACATATGCAGCTAAATGCAGCAAAAAAAACATCCCAGTCATGAACCAGATCAATCACTCACCATAACGCAGCCTACTGATTTTTTG
>VUQR01024854.1:0-23309 GCA_015108515.1 Hemichromis elongatus | reverse complement strand
CAGGTGCACCAAAACCTTGAAATTCAGTTTTTAGGATTGTTAGCTATCCCAGGTTGCCTTTTTTTTTTTTTTAAAATTGCATAATATAAATTAAGTTATTCCAGGTGAGCACAGAGTATAAATTTATAACTAGCCTCAATGCACAAGCTGTAAAATCTGTGGTCTAGTATACTGGATGTAGATCGTGGCCTGGGAAGTGTTTACATATGATCTCAGTGTGCCCCTGGTACAGCACAGATAAGTGGTTCAGGTCAGGGTAAGATGATGAGAGAGAGAGATGATGATTAATGTCAGGGTAAGGTGAAACATGGGATACAGTCACAACATTGTAATACCATTAGTTGAACCTCTTTTTGTTCTGTGTCAGTCAGTCTGTCAGGACAGTTGACGCAAAAACTTATTATTATTTATATAACCAAATATAAACAGAAATACTTATTCTAAGGTGCATCTGGGGCTTGAGGTTCTTCTGAGATCCAGGAAGCTTTGGTAATCCCGCTTTGCTTTACTGAAAAAATGACCCGTGTCTCCAAAACACCTAGACTCTATAATCTTAAGCACATGACCCCAAGCAAGTATCCTTTGGGGTGTTTTAAGGCTATGTGCAATGTTTCAGAGCATATTCGTTTATTTAAATGGCCATGGAGCATCAGTACTGCATGAATGTTTTGTTTTCACCGAGTGCAGCCAGCTGTCTGTTTGACTTGCTCACCTTTATTACTTTGTGCCAGGCACTCATCTTGTGGCTTGATCAGTCGGACAGTGTTGTAGATTTTGCTCCCGTCCACACTCCTCTGCACTCTAGAGGACTTCTTATAAACCTCCGTCAGATATTTCATGTACCTGTGCTCGGGTTTGAGCTTCTTCTTCAGACCAGGGTTCCACCTCGACCCGCCGTGCTCCGACAGAGCTTTCAGCAGCGGGGAGAAGATGCTGTCGTACTGGTAGGTAAAGTCGGTCAGGGTGTGCGGCGCGTTGGAGGCCGTACTGGAGGATGCAACCAACGGGAAGCTACAGGTGACGAGCAGCAGCAGAGTGGCAGTGCGAAAACGACGAAGGGCGGCTGACATCAGCATTTGTTTTTCCATTATAAACAACGAAACCGGTCAAAACTTAACAGGACTCTCTGCGGAGAGCTCGAGGTCAACAGCAGTGAGCACGCGCTGCCGCTGATCAACACGCGCAGGTGTTGGCAATCAGCTCCATCACTCATATTACTTTGTCATGTAAAAGTCGGCTGCTGCAGGAGACCCTGCGGCTTGGTCGTGTCAAAAATCGGAATCAAACTGCAGCGTGCTTGCTTTTATTTGTAGCAGAGGAATGTGTTTTGTAAAGCAGCAGTTCTGAGTAAACTGTGAAGCTTTAACTTCTGGTATTGAAGTAAGTTTCCGGTTATTGTAAAAATAAAGTTAGACTCCACATTTTAACAGTTAAAGTGGGAAACCGAGCCCGCAAATCACAATAATTTGAAACACATTTTAGCAAATTAAAATACATTTAATTCTAAAGTAGATTAATTTTAGCAGAGCTACACTGGCTACCAGTATCTCAAAAATATTTAAAAATACTTTTAACTGTATATAAAATCCTAAGTGGTCTTGGGCCTTTTTATATCTCTGTAAGTCTGTCTACAGTCTTACATCCTATGCTGCCAAATTGTTAGTTATCCAGTACTATTCACAGAGAAAAACTAGGAGTGCAGCTTTCCAGTTTATGCTGTCAAACTTTGAAATAGCTTATCTCAAAATTCTACAGACAACAAATTTGTTTGTTTAAATGCTTGTTTTAACATGTATGTTACATTATTTCCTAATATGATATTAGTTGACATTTGACAAGATATAAATATAAATAACATAAACTGAATTGAGTTTTCACATCATGGATACATTAGAATTCAAGCTGACAAAAAACAAAACAAAAATTGGGCATGGCAGCATGCTTTTATTTTGAAGACGTTTCTCCAAACGTCCGGAGCCAATCTTATTCTTCTGTTTTAACTTTAAGAAAAAAAACATAAAACGAAAACTGTCAAGAAATATATAGTAGGCTGATTATTTATTGGAAGTATGAACTGACCGTTTCAATGTATTTGTATAAGCGTATGCTGTCTATTGGGGAAAAGAAAAAGTTACCTGGGTGAGTTAACAGTTGCTGGGAGTAAGCTAGCTAGCTTCAACCCCTCCCAAGTACAACTAAAGTTATATTTACTTTGAAAAATATGCCCAATAGCAAATGAACTACCTTTCAGTAATTCAAACGTACAACATCTTAAATAATTTAACTTAACTGAGCTTACTTGCTTTAAAAACAACAAGAAAAACAAAACAAAAAACTATGCTAACAGTTAAGCTGCTATTTTAGGTCTTTACAAAGGTGAAACGTGTATGTGTTAGTAACTGTATTCTATATGTTTCATGGAAATGAGTTCCCAGCAGGAACCATTGGCTCCCGTTAACAAGGTAAGAACAAGAATAACTCAATAATTAAACATGTTTGAGAACAATATAGTACTGTAATGGTGTATTTTAAACAACAAGCCATACAAACAAAATTTACTTTTTGCCAGCTTCCCAGTACATTTTTCTGGCTTTCTCGCTCTCTTTTTTTGAAACCCCATTTAATTTGGACAGCTTGAAAAGGCTGCCAGCAGATTTATGTGCTGACTTTTAAATATCCCATGTGGACCATGTCCTAGACAAATGTGTTTAGATTTTGACAGAAACTGTTTAGTTCCTTCATGAGCTCTCTGGGAAAAGCTCATCAAATGTGACAGTATGTTTTGTCATATCGGCACTACAGAAGTGTGGGTTTATGTTTACTGAAGGGTTTCTCATCAGTGGACCTGACATACTGTGCCAGATGACTAATTTGTATTGACATTTCCATTATCTTTGGCAGTTTGTACAGAATGTGCTGAGATGTTTGGCATAACAGAAAGTGGAGACTTCCAACAAAGCCAATCCTCCCATTTATTAATTTTAAAGGATACACATTCATACAGAGACACATACCTATGCATAGCCCTAAATATATTGAGTTCTTCCACTGGTCTTTCCTGTGTAAACTATAATGAAAGCATTACTTTATACTACTCTGTGTTTGTCTCAATAGTAAATTCCAACTAAAAATGGAAGATATGTGAATTTAGCCAAAATAAACTCACTACAGACACAGTCTCATTATTTACAATCGGTTATTTTTTAAACGTTTTTAATGGAAAAAATATACCATGATTAATATATAATTAAGTCCAACAAATTGATGTGCTATTGTAAGCTTAAAATTAAGCCATTTGGGAAAAAAACAGAAGTGAGCACCAGTTTGTGGAAGAGAGAGATGAACCATCACCATTTGGCCTAGAGACCGACCATATATGTAGTATGTTTTATAGTTACTTTTAATTTAAAGATCACAAATAGTTCTTTCAAACTATATATAACCATTAAACATTTGTACATATATGTTTTCATAATCTCTTTCTTACCTTGCGCATAATCTCTTGAACTGAAATCAGGTATACACGAAAATGTGCATAAACATGCTAATTTATTCCTGACATTGTCACAAGTACTCATTGTCAGCAGATGTAAATCAATCCTATCATCTCCAGAAAGCTGACAAGAGCTGGCTAAACATCAACAATAGCTATATATATAGTATCTAACATTATGCCAGCTAATGTTGACCCAAATGTCCTAAAAATCACACTTTGCCTTAAAAAAAAAGTTTGGTTACATTCTCATTTTGCATGAGAGTTTATTCACTAAGCATCAGAGTCCAAAAATGTTAGAGCCACTTTAAAGAAGGTTTTATTAACACCAGCTAACACTGACAGATACAGCAGTGTTTGACAGCAGAAAAGTTCAGAATATCTTCAATATCAATGTCATCTGACAGAAGTGAGTTTCACTGGCTCATTGACTCATTTCGGACTACTTTCACAAAGTTTTAAAGCCTCCTTCAGAGTAAATAGATGTATGCATCCAGAATATTGCTAACATAAATGGCGGACTGACAGCCTACACTTACTACAGAAGAACATTTTTACCCCCGGGACCTGGGGGTAAAAATGTAAAATACTGCAATTTTTTTCTGTTCCTGATTTATTAATAAGGGGTGATATTATTCAAAAATGTTAAAATAGAGTGTAGAAAAATGGTTTAATACAGAAACACACCAGCAAGATGTTACAAAGTAATACAAAGCAGGCGGCTATGGCTGTTATAGAATACAGTTTAAATGCAATGTTTTGCTCTGTCTTGGCTGCTGTACACCATAGCTAGGATTATACATTAGAATTAGGAGGGGTAAGTAATTAGAACTCGGTTCAGTGCAATCTACTGACATCTAGCAGTGAGATTTTACACACTGTACCTTTAAATATAGGGATTGCATGTTCTCTCCAAGTACTTCAGCTTCCTCCACCGTCCACCAAAAACATAATCCAAAAACTGGCTGTCGGTAGAAATGTGATTGTGAATGATTAACTGTCTCTACTTGTTGACCCTGTAAAGGGTAAACTGGAAAAATAGTTACAAAAATGTACGTATGGCTAAAATTATTGAGGGTGTACGGTGGTGCAGCGGTTAGCATGGTTACTTCCTGGTATCTGGTTCAAATTCTGGTTGGGGTCTTTGTGTATGGAGTTAGCGATTCTAAATTTGTGGTTTAATATTTTCATTGGCTATATTGTTGTTTTAAACGTTGGTATCACTATCAGTCCAGAATATCACAGTCTGCATTCACAAATTGTTTTGTACTCGATTGGCACATTGCAGCCACTGGTTTTTATAGTGTTCCCACAGATTTCTGTTTATTGTAAAAACTTTGATCCCTACTTTTGTTCTCAAACACCATGCTTGTGATGCTTCATATAATTATGGCACCACAGTACAGGTTTTTATACTGGCGTTCTCTGGAGTGTAACTATAAACTCAAGGGACTATTTCAGAGCTTTGGTTATAGCTTTGCCCAGTTTACTACAAGTACTGAAGCAAATAAAATCAGTTTATTTACAGCAAGTGCAGTTAGTATATGAAATCTCGATGTACAACACGTTTTTATTAACAGGATCTGAGATAGCAGTCGGAAAAACTTTAATGTTTAGATGTTTTGCTTGGATCGTGGGACATAGGAAACCTTTCTGTGGGAGATTTCCTTTTATAATCACATGGCACAGTTTCTATGAGTGGAGCTGTCCTTTGTTTTTATGCAAGCAGCTTCTTTACCTCAATAACAACAAAAGGACATTGTTCTGGCACTGCTTTGAATACGGCTTTATTTTCCAACTGCTTTTTAGACCCAAACTTGTTTTCAGACTAGGTCACTAACAAATTAGGTCTATTTAATCCCAAAATGATTTTTGATGCATAGCTGGTCTTGAAAAAAAGACTTTAGTCATGTCTAAACAAGGAAATGTATTTTAATAAGTTTAGACTTAGTTATTTATGACTCAGATAAAATATTATGAAGGATTTTTCACTTCATTGTGTTGAGGGTATTTCATTCAATGTAATTAAATGTTGATCAAGTCACTGCAATAGTTAATGCTCCTTGCTCATTAACATTTGAATACAGTTTAATGTTAATTTATTTATTTTAAGATAAGAAAATTGCTTGGTATTCATTGCTGTATGTTTTAGAGCTTTGGCTGGTACAGAACAGTGTCTTCCTCATACAGGACAAACTGTTGACAAAGAAATGCATAAATCAAACACTGCACTACCCTAACTAGTTTTTTCCCTGTTTTGCTTTGCCTCCATCCTCTTTGCATGTACCAACGCTGAGATGTTGAATATGTTAAAATCTACCTTTATTTATTTCTTCAGCTATACTGAATGTTTCCTTTTCCTCTGACAAAGCTAACTGATTTCATTTGGATGATATAAGTTATTGTAAATCTATTTTTGTATTTCTTCATACTTTGAAAAGTCAGGAATCGAGAAGTGACATGTCAACATTTACTACACATTAGGTAATGAAAATGTGCATGACTATACACATTGTGGTGTTAATTGTTGAGAAAAATAACACGTCAGTTTACATGAAATTTAAAATAAACAATGACTATTATAAATACCATTAATAATAAAAAAATTGCACTGTGAAGTGCCATAGAAAATGGTTACAGTATGTAATCCTCTGTAATTCAGTGAAAGACTATAAGATATGTAAAGCCTTAGTAAGGTGTAAAGTATAAACAGTGTTATCTGGTTCAGGTTTAATAGTTCATGTCACAACTTGTTTTGTGATTCTTCTTACCAGTCATGGGCAAACTTAGTCTTTTGTTTCTTCCCATGAGGCTGAAACAGTTTAGTGATTGTGTTGAAGCCTTTTGTCTGCTCTCTGCACTCCTCTATGTCTTCTGTCTTCTCCCTCTGCTTCAGCCCCAGAAGTGCTCTGACCTCAGCCGGAGCACCTTTGCCCAGGTAGTAAAAGGCCTTTTTGCCATCATTATCTCTTTCATTTACATTAGCTCCGTATCTTTGCACAAGCAAAACCATGACCTTGGTGTGCCCATGTATGGCAGCGATGTGCAAAGGCGTGTAGCCTCCATGTGCTTTGGTGTTGACGTTTACATGGATGGCGCGTTTCCTGGGGATGTCCATGAGTTTGCATATCATTTCGCTGCTGCCGTCCTTGGCAGCCCAGTGAAGTGCTGTGAACCCTGACATGAAGTCTTTCCTCTGAGCTAAACCAGTGTCCCGCAGCAGCAAAGCATATATATGTCCCCACATCCCAGCTGCACACTTCACCAACCACTCATGAGCCAGTGGCTCCAAAGGCACAGATTCTGAGTACTTGGCATCATCTGCTTGTTTTGTGGTCTTGTTTGGGGGCCTCACCTCTGCTAAAACTCGGGGGGGGGTGTCATCTGGGTGTGTGACCATCTTACTTTGGATCTCTCTGGATGTCTCCTTGCAAGCTGAAAGGTTTGAGTTTAAAGTTGTTGCTGGCCGTGTGGAAACTTTGGCACTCGAATGAATTGGTTTGTCTGAAGTTATCTGCTGATGCATTAGGGAGTATGATCCGCCCTGTGCTGCTGGTGCACAGTCTCTCCCTGGAGATTTCACAGCTATGACAGCGAACACAGCTCCAGATTTCCCCGCTCTGCTCGCCTGATCTCCGGGGATATTAAGGACCTTAACGGTGGTCGTATCCGCGCTACTCACGTTTCTCGATAACACCCTCTTTTCCTGCATTTTCCCCGGGGACATGTGTTTTACATCGGTGTTATAACTGAGATTAAAGTTTGAGGCGTAGCCCATATTATTATTTTCAATATCTGAGTCAGTCCTGACTGGCTCGGCTCGGTCCGGAGATGTGCAGGAAAAACTCGTGTTTTGGCTGGAGAAGCTCTCATCCATCTGCAGTTTCTGCGATACATCCTGTGCCGCCTCTTTAATAAAATCCTGGTACCTTTTCTTCACGACCACAAACTTCACCTCGTCGATCTGTTTGACCACAGCGACGCTGTTCACCAGCTTCTTAAAAAGCTCTCTATTGTGCTGCTTTTCCGCGGGATCGCTGCAGTTGATGCGGCTTCTGAAATAGTTTAGCAGCTCCGAGTTCTTCACTTTGCCTCCGTGCTCCAATAAAAAGGACAAAATGGACTCTTGAGTCAGATCCATGTTGTCCCAGCGGCGCAAAAATATGAAAAGATATAGCGGATGGTTTAAGTAGAGCCCAAAGGATAATCCTACTCTGCCTGCTCCCCTCTCTGCTGTCCTGCACCAACCTGCTGCTTCCGGCGCCTCTCCAAATAAATCCACCCGTTTGTTATTGCGGCCCTCCCTTAAAAAGACTATTTAGTGAGCCGACTGTCCCGTGATCAGTGGATTAATATGAAAGTTGCTCGTTAAATCTTACATCTAAAGATAAAAATTTAATTTATTAATGTGTGAATTTTAGAAATTAATATGAATGGGACTGGGTTACATTTAATAAATTCAGTTTTTCAAATATGGCATCATTGAGAGCTTTTAAGTTTCAATTACTTTAAAAATCTAAATCGATAAATCCACTAAAAGCTGCTGCCTGCATGCACGTCACGCATTTGTTTGCAGTTTTCCTATATATTTTCTATGTAAATTAACTTTTTTTTTTTAACCACGATTATCAAATAAATGTTTAAGTTGCTCTAAATAGCAAAACCAACGTCAGCAGTTATAAAATGCATACTTTTTCCCACCGTCCTACTGTGCAGTTCAGTTTCTTTACTGGCTTCTTTACTCTGCTGTGACCCCACTGTAATTTCATAATCGCAGTGCAGTTATATCTTCGCATAGAAAAACATTTCTGGGTGCATATATTACTAATTAATGTCACTTTGTGTAAATATAGAAACCTCGACAATCACGTGGTGCAGGTTTTCGAGTCAGAAAACTGGATGAATATTGGAAAGTGGCAGGAAAAAAACTCCCTCTAATAAATAAACTGTACAATTTCCCTTTCCATTGAAAATAATTACAAAGCGCTCCCGTTGTGAACCAGCTCGTTGAGGTTTCCCGTGGAAACCATTTTAAAGCCGTTAATTTCACGTAAAATCTCATCAAAGCAACTATCTCGGCGTAGTTTAGTATATTTCGAGCTGCTGTAATATCGCCCTCCAGCACCGAGGGGGTGTTGCCTTCAAGTAGCCATATTGAGAGCAGTGTGAGTCTGATGTGGATGGAGTGCAGGTCGCACTGAACACTCATAATTCCTGCACACAGCCACTTGTGATGATGGCGGCCAGTGAGGTGGATGTTTTCGCGGTAAGTACGACGGTGGGCTGTCTGCGGGCCTGCAGCGCTGACGAGTGTTTTTTAGAAGAGCAGCATTGAGCTAGCAAACGGTTTCTTACATTAAGGTGTGAGTAAGAGCAAGGTGATGTGTGCGGGGATTGCAGCAGGATGATGAGGAAGCTCGTTATGTGTAATGAATCGCGATGAAGATGGTTGATTCAGCGGAGAAATGCCTCGTCGCTCCGTTTTGAGGAGCTGGTCCTCGGAGACGTGCGGAAAGCGCGCAGTTCAGCATCCAGGCACGCTGTCGAGCACGAAACGGCACGGAGCCCTGCTGTGTGTCAGTACTTTCCTGTTCACCGTGTCAGCACCTCTGACAGGTGTGCACTGGGGCTGAATTAACAGCATGAAAGGAGCATGTGGTTGAAGACCATGTCAGCAATGACTGAGAGACTGAGTTAAGAGGATAAACATAAGTAGTAGTAAGTGGTAGCTACCAGCTCCTTAACTGTCAGCATCATATTGCTCAGCAAAAAAAATGTCAGCATGCTTCAGCCAGACATGTAATTCAGGGTAATCACATGTGTTAATTAAATCCCATCATAGCTCACCTCACATACCTGGAATTTAGTTTCCTGTCTACATTGTAAAGGTTGGAAGAGTTCAAGTTACTGTAGTGTTTGTGTTTGTGGAGGGGAGCGAGGGGGGGTACCAGGGCAGCCAGCAGCTTGGATATCCTCCCATCCTGTGAAATAACATCCACATAAAGAGCTCTTTGTGTGTGTGTGTGAGAGTGTGAGAGAGAAGCAGAGGATTGTTGTGTTAAACACATCCTGGTCCTCATGTTGAGCCTTTTTGCAAGATGCCAGGCTCCCAGGGTGAATCTGGTATTGGAGGAACAGTCTCTCAGTGTCAGCTTATCAGGCCGTAGCAACATTCATCCTACTGTGTATAGTTTGGGCTACTAATATACAAACAGAAATATCAAACAGTATACACATTATACATATATACAAACAAAATATTAAAATATAGCTGGGAATTCTGAGTGAGTTTATCAGCTTTAGTCTCTGGCTACATATACAAAGAAGTCCCCTGATATGATTGTCAGTAAGTTACTTATAAGCACCAATTTTTAAAATAATTCATCAAACAAATATTTGTTGATGATTTAAATGTTCAATAATAATATCTTTATTTTTGTAGCACTTTCTAAAACATAGAGGTACAATATGATGGACCAAAGTTTACCTGCTATAACCTCTAAAGGGTGCTGGAAAACAGTCCCAGGGAGTTTGGTACATACACGGCAGCCTGTCTATGTAGGGCTTTGTGTGCAATTAATTCATTTTTAATATGAATACTGAATTACACTTAAAGCCAATTAAATTGTGAAAAAAACCCCCACTCTAATCTACTCCATTTCATAACACTTGAAGCACATGATACATTTAACGTGACATCAGTGCTAACTGGAATTTGGTTCACTATTTGGATGGTTCCTTTTTATAGATGGGATGTTCAGTGTGTTAATTGGAAGAGAAAGAGAGAGAGAGATGACCTCATTTGCAAAAGATGCTTTTAAGCCTAAGAGCAGAGTGTGTGTGGATGGGATGTGACAGATGGACCTTTTAAGCTCACCATTCCAGTCACTGTTTTGTTTTGTTGGATATTTACTAGCATAGGATGAATATGATTTTGTTTTCATTGTATTTCTCAGAATGAAGACAAGCGAACTCTGGAGCTCAGTGGCCATGTGGGGTTTGACAGCCTTCCAGATCAGCTGGTCAGCAAAGCGTCTGCACAGGGATTCTGCTTCAACATCCTCTGTGTGGGTATGTCTGAACCCAGGAGGAGCTTCAAACTTCATGTCATGTAACCATAACAAGAGTTTAGTTGAAATTTGCATGCACTTATTCATTCTGCTTCATCTCTAAATTTCTCTCTTTGTTTTTCTGTCTTTTTTTAAGGTGAGACTGGGATCGGCAAGTCCACATTGATGAACACTCTTTTCAATACAACATTTGAAAATGAGGAAGCCAGCCACTATGAGCAAAAGGTGGAGCTGCGCCCGCACACGTATGAACTGCGGGAGAGCAATGTCAACCTCAAGCTGACTGTTGTGCACACTGTAGGGTTTGGAGACCAGATCAACAAAGATCAGAGGTACAGGTTGTTGATGGATGTGGTTGACTTTTAGTTGAAATGACAGCTATCCAGGCTGAGCAATGTTTTTTGTTTTTTTTTAAAGATGAAGAAACTGTTTGGAATCAAAGAAAACTTTTGAAAATTCACAGCGATTGCACTATAAACCTGATAGATCAGTGCCAACCCTGAATCACTTTCCCGTTTTTCTTTTATGCTGAAACAATTTCCGATTGTAAAATCGAGAGCCAGCTCTGCCCCGCTGCTGGCATTTAAATTGGACAGGAAGAAAGGAAATGGGAGAGTGACTGATAGAGCAAATGTGGTTTCAATAGCTGTTTGAGTGCTCCATCAGCAGGAATTGTACACATCTAACATGCTTGGCTGTGTACAGAGTTTGCACCCTGGTTACGGATATGTCTGTTAAACAACATGAAGTTGAGTGTTTATGCACGTAATGCTTTTTTATTGCAGCGACAAACCCATTCTTGAGTATATCGATGCCCAGTTTGAGAAGTTTCTTGAAGAGGAGCTAAAAATAAATCGCTCCCTGTTTAACTACCACGACACAAGGATCCATATCTGCCTGTATTTCATCGCCCCCAACGGACATTCCCTGAAGTCCCTCGATCTCGTCACAATGAAGAAACTGGACAGCAAGGTGAAAAGAGATCCAACCTCTGTGCATTTCAGCAGTTTTTACTGAGTCCATCACTTATCTTCTGGTTATCTTCAGGTGAACATCATCCCTGTGATTGCGAAGGCAGACACTGTGTCCAGGAATGAGCTAGAAAAACTAAAAATCAAGGTCATGAGTGAGCTGGTCAGCAATGGAGTCCAGATATATCAGTTTCCCACAGAGGATGAGGCTGTTGCAGAGATCAACTCCTCCATGAATGTGAGTCCTAAAAACAGATGAACATAACAACGTGTGCACCGTGCATTTGGTACCTTATGCTTGTTTGTAGTCATCAGTTAATCTGCATACTTGGTCTCTCTTTTTTAAGCTAAGTAATATTATGCTGATGATCAACTTTGCTATATAATATCTAATTTTAAAATAGATGTTCATTGCAGAGGAAAAATTATTTTTAGAAACATTATATAATGCATTATGGTGGTTTGTGATCCTGGATATGACACAGCATTATTAATATCTCCATATTCTAACATTATCAGTACTCTTTGTCACAGACTCTTCTGCCGTTTGCTGTAGTTGGAAGCGTAGATGACGTCAAAGTAGGAAATAAGATGGTGAAAGGAAGGCTGTACCCCTGGGGATCTGTGGAGGGTGAGTCTGCCGAAATGGTTTGGCAGTCATCATGAAAGAGCTGTTTAGTCAGATGCCTGCTGCTTTGTTGAGATACAAACATAATGAATTTTATGAGCAATTAAGAGACCGGGTTTTCTTTTCAGTGGAGAACGAAAAGCACTGTGATTTTGTGAAGCTGAGGGAGATGCTGCTGCGTGTGAACATGGAGGATCTCCGGGAGCAAACGCACGCTCGTCACTATGAGCTGTACCGTCGCTGCAAGCTGGAAGAGATGGGCTTCAAGGACACAGGCACTGACAGCCAGTCGTTCAGGTGAAATTAGGGAAAGCAGTGATGCAAATGCATCTGGGCAATTTACTTTGTCAAAAAAATTCTAAAACAAAACTCTGGCATTCTTATGAGGTTAAAACCATGAAAATAAATTGGTTTATTCATAAACAGCACAATAAAGTCAATGTTTTTAGGCGATTTAGATAAAGAATGTGACTTGAAAACTATGAATTCCTTGGTACCACAGTTAAAATGTTTTATAATTTTGTTTGCTTGTTTAATATTATTGCAGAGCATTTTTCTGTATGAGTTCTGTTAGCTGTAGTTTACATTACAGCGTTTGCTCTACAGACTTTGTGGCTCGACTAAGTGTGAAGTTATTGGGCAGTAAAGTGAGCATATTATTGACTTTACCCTGATCTTTAGCCTTCAGCAGACGTACGAAGCCAAGAGGAAGGAGTTTCTTGTGGAGCTGCAACGCAAAGAGGAAGAAATGAGACAGATGTTTGTCAACAAAGTGAAGGAGACAGAAGCTGAGCTGAAAGAGAAAGAAAAAGAGGTGAGGTTATGAGTCATAAAAGAACTCATGTGTGATCATATCTCATATTTGGCTTGCATGACATTGCTCTGTGTATATACATTACCATCACCTGTAGCTTCATGAGAGGTTTGAGCAGCTTAAGCGTATGCACCAAGAAGAAAAGAAGAATCTGGAGGAGAAAAGACGAGAGCTGGAGGAGGAGATGAATGCCTTCAATAGGAGGAAGGTTGCAGCAGAGACACTGATGGGACAGGCACTCCAAGGTTGCTCACAGCAGCCATTCAAAAAGGACAAGGACAAGAAGAAGTAAGTTAATGTGTTTGCATTTGCTTTGTGCTGGTTGCTTCATTCACACTCTGATTGTCAGCAGAACCATTAATACAGTCAATGAGTAAAACCACTAAGATCTCTCAAGCTATTTAAGGATAACCTTTGTCAATCTCCATTATATTCAGAAGCCATTGACACGTATCATGTAGATCAGTCTTTGTGGCATTTATTGGAAAGGGGGGAGCAGTAGAATGTGATTAACGAGATAGTGTTATCTTCCCAGCAGCCATGTTGGCTTAGAAAAGGATACAGGGACAGATTCAGACTGACACTGTGTGCCCAGACACTGTAGGAAGGGTCACAGCTTGCATGACACAGCCTGATGCTTATGTCTCTGCAGGCTGACCTGCCAGACTGTATCTCGGGCAGGGACAATTCTGTTTACATAGGACTGGTCTCACCGATGCTCACGCCATGCAGAGCACAGATGATACTCATACGTCCCGCAAAGAGCTGTAATCACGATGAGTTGCGTATGCTTTAAATGCAGCTTGATCCTGGCATCAGCCTTGAAAAACACAGCACACCAAAGCTGTTTTAATAGTCAGCAAAATAGAAAAATAAAAAGAACTGAATGAGTAGAGTTTCTTGGAAACATTTACTGTTAATGGTAAGGGCTTCAGTATTCCAGCCAGTAAAAGTTTACGAGGTGTTTATCCAGTGTAAATACATGTGAGGTGGATGTTTTAATAAATCTTCCCGCTATTTTTATAACACTATTTCTCAAAAAACAATAAATACATTTGTATGCATTTCAAAATTAACAGCTTATTACACTAAGCATATACACAAAGGGATTTATAAAATTGTGTTTTAAATATGTCGTATGAAAGAATTTTTCCAGGATGAAGAGATGTTGGTAAAATCTTACTGTAGACAAGAGTGAGCTGAAGATTTAAGGAACGATTGCAAGTGGAGATTATTTAAAGTCGCTGTCTAACCAAACAGTGAAAGGGAAAAGTTTGTTGTTGTTGTTTTTTTAAATACACTCACTGGACACTTCATTAGGTACACCTTGCTAGTACCAGCTTGGCCTCCCTTTTCCTTCAAAACCACCTTAATTCGTCATGGCACAGATTCAACAGGGTGTTAGAAACATTCCTCAGAGATTCCTCAGGTCCATATTGACACGATGGCGTCACACAACTGCTTGTTAGCTGTGCATCCACGATGTGGATTTCCTGTTCCACTACATCCCCAATGTGCTTTATTGGATTGGCCATTTGAGTACAACTCATTGTCATGTTCAAGAATTCAGTTATCCTGCTAAAAGGGATAGTCATGGTCAGCAACAACACTCAGGTAGGCTGGGGTGTTTAAAGGATGCTCTGGCCTAAAGTGTGCCAAGATAATATCCCCTTTGCCACCAGCAGCCTTCGTTCTGATTCTGACATCCAAATGTTGCAGCACAAATCGGGATTCATCACACCAGGAAAAGTTTTCTATTTTCTGGTTATTACTTTGGTTATTTCGCAATAACAAGCAGTTGAACAGGTGTAACTAATAATGTGGCTGGTGAGTGTGTATAGCTGTTGTTGGTGTACGAAGAGGTGGGGTGTCAGTGTTTTCCTGTTGGACTTGAGCTCAGAGACAGTTTACACCTCAGACTGGTCACGCAGCTAAATGTCACTCTGGGATGTTTGTTAGTAAATGTGATTCAGATGTTAAACTGTCAGTAATGGGAGTTGAGCTGCCAGTATGTTTCAACCCAAACACTCTTGCATTCCCATTCATTCACTGTTTACTTTTGATTCCTGCCATATTTCAGATCCTTCATTCTTTTTTTCTTTTGCCATATTTTGTCATATTTCTTTTCCCCTTTCAGTTGATTTATGGATCAAACATCAGTGGAAACCAGGAATGTTTGTGCCATCAGCATGGGAAAAAGAGACTTGCACTTAATGTGAGGACTGGCTATGCATGTATGTGAGGTGGCTATGAGCCACAGAGTTCTTATGGATCAGAAGGTAGCTTGGTTCAGTGTATTTAAATTGTTTGATATGCTGATTGTTCTAAACACATAATAATAAATCCACGGGCTGTGTTCATAACAACTTGTGTAATTTTATGTTTATCTTTAGTTGTAAATTGAAGTCTCCGGTTCTCAATGAGACATTAAACAGAACTTTATATTAAAAATAATATTGAATAGTCTATGTATATATTAATACATTTATTCACAAGATGCTTTGTAACGTATATGAATTTTATGCTATTTTTAATTGTTTTTCTCAGGTGATATCTTTAAGTTGCCTAAGCAGCAGTTAAATATACTGACAGTGAGTCTGGAAATGAACACAATTTCTTTGCCTTCATTTACATTTAAATAAAGAGAGACGATGGAAAACAGAATAGAGCATCAGTTTGTGTGTCACCTGATCCCATTTCCATTGGAATGCCTCAGTGCTTTGGGACTTCCATCACATGAGCCATTTGCTTGACTCAAAGCATTTCATATTGTAGCTGTTGTGTCGTGCCATAGCCAAAACACATCTGATTATTTTGATTTTTTTAACAGTGTTGCTTTATTTATTTTTACCTCAATCAGTGGCAGCAACAGGAAACCCAGCAACATGGTTTATTTTTTTAATCCACATAGGCATTGTTGTTGAATTTTGTCACGTGACCTTTACTGACTGAAGCTTGTTTGGATAAATGATGATGTGGTTTTTCTTTTCTCTCATAGCTTCTTTAGTCTCCCATCTGCGTGCTCCCTAACCTCAGGAAGGAATTTGAATTAGAAGACTTTCTACCGTGTCTAAAGATCACAGACTAACTACTCAAGTTTATTATTTTTACAGTGTTAAAATAAAAGTTTTGCTAAACTTTCACTTGAAGTGAGTCATCCTGAAAGTCTTCCATGTCTACTAAACATTGTTCTTTTTAAAAGGCGCTCTGTAGCATGGACTCTGCATGGCTCCTAAACTGCAAGTATTAAATATCCAATGCCAAAATTTCCTTTTTTTTGTACTAAATGTGCTACTTTCATCTGTTATTTTATGCTTGTGGTTTCTGATAAATGACAATTTACACTGTGAAAGATATACTATAAACTGACATGATTATTGCTGTTAAAGGTACTAATTGTGAATCATGATTTAGAAGCACTTTAACTCAGTTATAGTAAATATGCTTTCTTTATTTATATCCAGTTATAAATATTACTCTGTATTACTAACTTGTCTGCTCTTTGTTGTGTTTGTGAATAACATATATATATATCTGAGAGAGATTTCATACTTTAAACTGTATATAAATTCAGGATTATATCTCTTTATGTCATAAGATCTATATACTGGGTCTGTGTAGACCTACTTGGCAGATTTTTAAATCCTAATGTAATAAAGAATTACTTTATTGAACAATGAACTGTGAGCTCTCTATATGTACTTTCATTTTTAGACAGAAAATATCAAAGAAGTGACAGAAAACGCAGGTTCCTTCCAGATTATTCCAGAAGCTTGCCAGTGGCCCTCAAAACATAGTATGGTTGTTTTGTGTGTTTGTGTCTTAAACTAACATCTGGACCATGGGAACACCTACAAACATGAATTTTAGGTTTTTTTTATGTATATATATATATATATATGTATATGTATATATAATATTTTTATTTTATTTTTTATTATTATTTTTTTACAGGTTTCTATGATTTCGACAACCTTTTAAAAATGTAATCTATTTTGTTCACCACTAAAGACAATATGTAAATTTTGGTAACATATGTATATCTGTATTTATTTATTAATTAAAACATTTTTTAATCGAATATAATTTATATACCAAAAGAGGCAGCTGCATTCCGACGTTATTTTGGGTCATATCCCACCTTCTGACTTGCGATTGGCCCTAAAGCGCGAATTGGGTGGACCTTATATGTGAATAGCTAGTTAAATATCCAATTAAAGTGTAGAGCTGTGAACGTCACTAGGTGCGGACCAATAAAAAATCGGTATGGCTGGTCATGGGCCTGGTTTTATGCCTGTTTTAACGCCCTAACTGTCCTTTTCCCCGTCGCCTTACGCCAAGGGTAGGGGGTGTGCATAGGCAGAAACTAACCTATGCTTAAAACTTTCTTTATTGAAAGTTCATACTTACACTTTTGTGTGTTTTATTTCTCCATTCACCCGCTTATTTAAAGCGCGTGGATTTTTTTCACCTGCTTTTTTTTTTTAATATAGTGGCAACGTAACTGTTTAAGGTAAGTAAACCCATTTTCTTATATAATACATATTTATCTAGTGGTATTCGTGGCTCTAAACAGTAATTGAGGATGTGTTGCTGTCAATCCGCCAAAAAAATAAACAATCGCTAACAGTTTTAGAAATTGATTTTAGCTAGCGTTAGCTTTGGTTGCTAAACAGTTTACGTCGTCAACAAAGAGTAGTTTGTCATTTTCTGCTTACTCTAATAAAGTATAAAGTTTACCTTACATATCAATTACAGACTTATGTTGTGGTTTCACTCTTAGTTTTACTGTTTAAACTGTGTACTGTCACTTGGGTTTGCTGTTGCCATGCTTTGCATTAGCTCTTCATTGGTGTGTATGGCAGGGACATGTCCCGACATGACGCCGGTCTTTGCCCTGACATACACAAGGCCTGCTGCTGTGATACGGCTACATGTACTATGGAGTCACAAAATACCACTACAGCTGTGGGGCTCGTGTTTTACACACTTTTAGTAACAGAAATATTGCTTTAGCTAAAACGGAGAAACTTTATTTAAGCTCATCCCTATTCTGTATTCGTCTCGTTTCGCCTCCTGTTTATATACAGTCATTGCTCCTGTCCAGTCCAGTTTAGTCCAGTTCAGTGACGGACATGTGTTAGGGGAAGGCATGTTGTAGGTTCTTCTTCTCTTTTTAGTAAACTACGCTCACTGTATTTCCAGAATATCTTAACCATTTATGCTTTGGACTAGATGTCCTTTAAAATACACCAGCCTAATATTTTAATTCAGTGGCACACAGAGCCTTTGCTTATTAAAGAGCCCAAGATGCTCATCAGAGTTATGTTAGTAGTTTATACACATCACAGTTAATCCTAGTTTATCCTTTGTTTGTTTGTTCTTTCTGTATAACTGAGTTTTATTTTCGTGCCTGAGCAGATGATTGACACAGTAACAGGCCCTGGGGCACAGCCCTTTGCAGCCCAGCTGAAGGCCCTGATTGATCTGGAGGGCCGATACCAACCAAAGCTGAGCGGTTTGAGGTTCATTGAAAGCGCCCAGGACAACGGCCTCAGGATGACCTCCCGACTCAGGGAGCTGGAGGTGAAGGACCTGCTCTCGCTGACCAGGTTCTTTGGTTTCAGCTCAGAAAGCTTCTCACTGGCTGTCAGTCTGCTGGATCGATTTCTATCTGTCATGAAGGTTTGTAAATGCAGTACATTTTGCTTACTTTCTTAAAATCATAACAGTTGTTCCGTGCTCTAACATCCATTTCCCCGTCTCTTACAGATTCAGCCAAAGCACCTTTCCTGTGTCGGCCTGTGCTGCTTTTACATCGCTGTGAAGTCCACGGAAGAAGAGAAGAACGTGCCTCTGGCCAATGACCTGATTCGCATCAGTCAGAATCGCTTCACGGTGTCTGACATGATGAGGATGGAGAAGATCATCATGGAGAAGCTCTACTGGAAGGTGAAGGCCCCCACGGCCCTGCGATTTCTCCGCCTCTTTCACAGCCACATCCTGGAGCAGCTCGACGCTGAGAGGTAAGGACAGACGGTCACACCAACCTGCAGGGCTGAGCTATGACTCAACGAGATTATATTTACTCTACTAAAATGTGTCTTCTCATATTTGGTTTGAAAGCTAACACTAACCAAAAATATATTTTTTTTTAGCCAACAGGCACAGTCCTGTTTGAACTCATGTAGACTTTTAGACATGTGACAGCGTGTTAGAAAACAAATATGCAAGTCGCCCTTTTCAAACTTTACCTTTTAAAAAATAGAAATCCTTTTGGTTGGCTTTTTTATCACTATTTATGTAAGCTGTACCTCACATTCAGTTTGCTTTGACACTAAAAGCATTTTTTCCCTTTAGCATGAAGATCCTAAGCCTTGAGAGACTGGAGGCACAACTGAAAGCCTGTCACTGCTCATTTGTCTTCTCCAAAATAAAGGTAAGCCAAAACAACTACTCTCTCCACATTTAAAATAATGACCTATTTCAGTGCTTTTTTTTTTCGCTTTTTGTTGAAAATCGGACCTTTCATCTCGTACACTTCTCATTTGTTGTTGTATTTCAGGTATAATGTACATCGTCTGTGCCAATTTAAATATTTTTGTTGTTTTTTTTTTTAACTTCGAGACTGTGTTTGTGTTTCTGTGCAGCCATCTCTGCTTGCCCTGGCTCTTCTGTGTTTTGAGGCCCATGATGAACATGACCCAGAGCACCTCGAAAAAATATCTGAGGCCTTGTGCAATCTGCAGCAGCAGCTAAATGTAAGTCCCAAGTCTGAGCCTTTTGTTTTAAAGAATATATACGAGGATAGTAGTGATTTAAAATGGACCTATAATAGTCATTTCCAGCTCTACTAGTGATTGACCTTTAAAGATATTCATATAATAATAATTTATTTGAAACTGGGCCTCAAAGAAGCCCTCAGTGACCCAAGGCCTTTAAGCCAACTTTCTTCAGATTGGTTACCCCGAGCAGACAGAAGGTTTGAACAACAGGTCATTGGGATGTGTGTATGCTCATGGCTACACACGTGTGCCTTATTAAGAATAGCTGCTTATTGACATCCAGTAGCAAAAACTGTATCAAAGTGAGCCTTTGTGTCTATATGAAGAAAACCAAAATGGCTCCTTTTCAAAATTATTGCGTATTAGTATTTTTGTCTATTAACATAAGGGGGTGATGGTCCATGCAGTGTAGCTTAATGAATTTTAATTCTTCTTGCCAACTCTGAGCCAAATGTTAAGCAGAGTATGAGTGACGCCTCATTCCTCTTTCCTGCAGATCAAAGATGGGGATCTGGTTTGCATGCGGGAGCTAGTTGGAAAATGCTTGGCTGAGTACGCCACCACTAGGTGCTGCAGGCCAAACGTCCAGAGACTTCGCTGGACTATTTCGGGAAGAACTGCACGTCAGCTGAAGCACAGCTACTACAAGATCACTCACCTTCCCACCATACCCGAGTCAGCTTGTTAAAACCTGGGCGTCCAAGTGGGTGACCTTGCATGGAAAGAAGGATCACAGCATCACCACAGTTACATGTTTGTCCTTTGACTGAATGTAACATGCAGTATGGTCACCCAGTAACAGCTCAAGCTTTATTTTCCTTAGAGACCTTCATCTGTGATGATGTTTGTCTCTAATGAAAAGCCTTTTTCCCCTTAAGTTTGTAATCATATGTTGATCAGACACACAATTTTTCTATCCCAATGACGAGTAATGCTTCCTCAGAAAGGTTGAAGTTTTACTTTCTATTTTGAGCCGTTTGCACAGGTGTCTAGTATGTTCTTGTTTAAATCCGTACCACGGTGTTTGGTGTTTCCCTGGAACGGGTTGCTGGTTTTAAGCTAATAAGTATAGAACCACCTAGGTCCTCAGTCCACCATGTGGAAGAGGAGGGAGAGGGATTTTGTGAACAGCAAAAAATGGAACCAAAAGATCGGGCCCAAAGTCCTTCACTCCCACCCTAGGTTGCTAAGCTGTCCTGAATGCACACTCCTACCCAAGGTGATGATTTTTTTTTTTTTAAAGAAAACATTTTATTTTGATGTGGCGAGGGAGCTCTGGTTTGTACCAGGGAAATTAAGCTAGTGATGATCCCGTTATCCTACGGCTCATCAGTGTTTGAGATGAAACAATACCAGTGGTTACAGATGAGTTGTTTTCACCGACTCTTAATTTGTGGACACCGTGTGAAGCACCACAAATATACTGAGTTCAGTTGTTCGTTTTTTCAGAGAGCATTTAAAAAAGACAAAAAAAGGTCATTGCAGTGGAAATGCAGGTTTAAATTTATATCACATTTTTTGTGCCAGTTTCCCTGTTTAGTTTGACAAATAAAATGTGGTCTCAAATTCAAAATGACTGAATACGCCATCTGATTACCCAATGTATCTGTACCTTTCAATAAAACTTTATTGAAAAGCTGTTGCTGAGTGCACTTTGTTTTTATTAAAACACATCAGAAAATTCTCATAACAAGAGTTATCATTTTCCTTTGTAGAGCCTTCCCACATCTGGTTTGCACAAAATCAGTCCTTTGAGGATGAGTCTGATGATGTGACAGCCAGGATTTTTAGTTTGTCTCAAGGCAAATTCTTGTCACAGTGGACAAATGAATCCACTGTTGTTCTGCACATTGTGCGTGATAGGGAGAGGTAACTCCTCGAGCATGTACTAGCATCATGGCAAGGGTCACTTCTGTAAGCTGGAAAAGTCTGGACCACCACCAGCAAAATTCCCAGAGATCTCTGCGCCGCTGAAGTCAAATCCAGGATTCTAACAAAGAAAAAGAGTCCGTAAGACATACTGCTGATTGTTAAACTGTAATTAAGATGTCCTGAGGATAAATGTATCTGAGTTTAAGAAACTCTAACAGGTTGTTCATAAAATCAAATGTCCAAACTCTGGAAAAATTGTGTGCCAACCTAAGGAAGTTGTAAAAGCATTTTCTCTGTATTATCAGGAATTATATAAAGAAGAAAATGTCCCAAATAAAATTGAAAAAATTGAACAATTTTTTAACCCGATCAATCTTAGTAAACTGTCCCAGGAAGAGGCTGATCTAATAACAAATCCAGTCACCATTGAAGAAATGAAAAAAATAGTATTGGAAAACTGAAAAACAAGTCTCCTGGACTGGATGGCCTGCCTGGGGAGTTTTACAAATTTTTTGAAAAGGAGCTTACACCATTATTATGCAAAGTTTATAATTATGCTTAATTTACAGGTGATCCCCCCCCACTCATGGACTGAAGCTATTATTAGTGTAATCCATAAAGAAAGCAAGGACCCAACCTTATGTATGTCTTATCGCCCTATTAGCTTGCTTTGTGTTGATTTGAAAGTTCTTATAGCCATTATTGCAAATAGAATCCAAAAATATATCAAAAGACTAGTGAATCCTAATCAAACAGGCTTTATTTCCCAGAGGCAAGGTTCAGATAATGTTAGAAGGGCCCTCAATCTTCAAATTATGGCAGAGGTAAAGGACACCTCATCAATGTTCTTGAGCCTGGATGCGGAAAAGGCTTTTGACCAGGTAGATTGGGACTTCCTGCAACAGACCCTCAGACACATGGGTTTTAATGAGACATTTACTTCATGGGTTCAAACATTATATAAAAATCCCAAATCTCGGGTAAGGGTTAATGGCCACTGCTCTGACTTCTTTTCTTAAGGCCGTGGCACAAGACAGGGTGAAGTGCTATCACCGTCCTTATTTGCTCTTAGTATTGAACCGTTAGCTGCACTGATCAGATCCAACCCTCTCATACAAGGAATTAGAGATGAAACCAATACACAACATAAGTTGTCACTTTTCGCAGATGATATTTTGCTTTTTTTAGAGAACCCGGTCACATCTGTCCCAGCCCTTCTGAGCAACCTTAGAGACTATGGTACAGTGTCAGGTTATAAAATAAATACAAACAAATCTGAGGCATTAATGATTGTTGGGAACTGGCCCATACAGCTAGATCATCTTGTATCTTTTAGACGCTCTAAACAGGGTTTCAGATACCTGGGTGTAATTATTATTCCTAAAACCAATCAATTATTTGCTGTCAATTATGATTGGTTATTCAAGGAGATTAAGGGGGACTTGGACAGATGAAACCTACTCCCACTCACTCTTATGGGGAGGATTGAATGTATAAAGATGAATATTCTTCCACGCCTATTATTCCTATTCCAGAGCCTACCCATTATGATCCCACTGTGTGCATTCAAACTATTAGAAAGCATTACATCTAAATTTATCTGGCAGAATAAACGACCAAGGGTCAGACTCAAAATCTTAATGTCTGGAAGAGAAAAAGGAGGCCTTAAATTGCCT